>SMSQ01018269.1:0-26489 GCA_019453375.1 Ctenoplectra terminalis
TTTTTTTTTCTTTTTCTGTAACGAATAGGAATAAAGATTTATTTACACTGCATCTCATATTTTTTTTTGCAATGGTATAATTAAATCTAATAGCTCTAGCGTTAAACCATCAGAGACAAAAATTGGAAACATCGGTTCAACCATCCTACAACGGCGTACAAACGAAATGTTCCTAACAGATTAAAAATTCCATCGCACATTTCCTCGGTTCTACTCGTCAACCCGAGATCTTTCGCGATCCTCCTCGTGGAAATTCCCCGTAAATATTCGGCGACGTTTCGATTCGTTTCGACATGGTAGCCGTGCACGAACGTTCGAGTGGCCGCAGCTAATGCCCGTCAATCAGAAACGGCACGTAGTAGCAGCGATAAATAAAAGTGTTCCCCCCTACGGTGTATATATTTACCGGTGACTATTTTAAAGCGCCACGCGCGCAAATGCGCGCCACCGACGAGGAAGTCGATGATGCGCTCACTGAATGAAGAATGCAACGAATACCGGTCTCCGTGATTGCGACACGGGCCAGTGATATTCCGTAATAATTCGCTGGTCGGTGATCTCTGCCCAGTTAAATCACAGACACGATAAAATCTTCTATTTATAAGCGATAACGTAACGTTGCAACGTTTTCAGCGTTAACTGCGAACTTCGCGTGAACTTTACGACGAATGGAATGGTGTTGGTAACGACTGGTTGTCGTTGATGAATCATTTCAGGATGATTGTAAGGTTCTAGAGAATATTAATAGGATATTGGTAATGAAAGACTTTGATGGTAGTTTGCTTGGATATCTCGCTGTGATTCCACTTTGACGTTCAATTACGTCGTCGTTCAAAGTTTTGGATTGCTTAAATCTTTGTGAAGAATTTTGTACGATGATTCATTTATAGAAACAAATGCTGTTTTTTTTTTTAACTTGTGGAATTTTAAACGTGCAACAGTCGTGTTGAGAATGGAAGATTTTAAGGTGAAAATGAACTAAGATTTAATTGTCGGGTGACGGAAAATTTGGGTGCAAGTTATGCGTTATCCGAGGGAAATGGGATTTTTCGGTTTGAAAAGTTTATGGGTTCAATGTAGGTTAAAAATTATAATTTATTCGTGGAAGATTAAGATTTTCTTTTCTTATTGAATTAATTAAAATTTGAATAAAAATATACCAGTGGTATTAACACTAGAACTACCGAATTAGTTAAAATGACTGGTTCATTATTTGTTATAGAAATTTTATAAATTTAGAATAATGTATTTTTGGGGGTTTTCCGTGATTTTCTTCGTGAAAAATATGCACCAATCATTACCCTTATTATAGATATTTTTTCAAATATCTATCATTTTGAGTTCTTTGGTAGAAACAAGTCTACTTTAATCACCGGTAATTGTAATGCTAAAAATTGTTACGAATCGCTTAAAAACTCAATGTACATTTTTTTGAAACACTATTAAATTTCTTCCAAGTCCACAAAATCATCCACGTCACTTCCAATTGCATCCACAATAGATCCATAAAATAAGTATTAATCATTTTTCAAACCAGATGATCGACGAAGAAAGCAAAAAATCTTCTGTCTCTCAAACCAGAAACAACACTTGCTCCACAAATAATTCCTGAAAATTATTTATAACCTTCACTCTCCGATACTCCGAGACCCGTCTCTATCGTCCGCATCAATATTCATCGACATTTATCAATGAATCAACCCCTGGTAGTACAACCAAATCACCAAAGATCAATTCCCATATTCATGAAACGATTGTATCTCCTCGAACCGATCTCGTTGCACCGGTTTCTCTTTCTCTCTCTCACATCAGAGAATGGACCACAAGTGCACTCGTGAAACGAGAACGCAAAGACCGCGAAAGCTGGTCGCCTCGGAACGCGCGTACGTCGCCGAATCCAGGTGGCAACCTTTAATTAAAATCTTTCGATCGGAGGGAACGATCTCGCCGTACGAAATGAGGCGAAACGACGCGTACGGCTGTAGAGGAACGCGCGAGTAACGTCTCATTAGGTACAGATTGACCTAATTACGAAAGGAAACGTCTGGCGCACTCGAGTAGTCGCATCTCGTCTGCAGTTGGTGCGTTGCCTGCCTTTCTGTGTAAAATTGGAAATCGTTCTCTATTTATAGAGCTTTTCCGATAGGGTTACCGAAGCCGGACAAATATGAAACAATGCACGGATCGACCGAGAGCGTAACTGGCAGCGTAAAACGCCGCGCCACGTTCCCGCTTTGTGTTCATTTTTTTTTTTCTTTTTTCTTCTCCCCCCCGAACCTTTCTCTCTCGGTGGAAGCGCGTTATTATTTTTACGTGCCGCTCCACCGGCAACCTTGACTCCGTATCGATCCGAAAAAATCACGAGTCACCGAACGCCTCGTGTAACTCTGAAAATTTTAACCTGACTGTTTATGTTATGTTTATGTTCCCTTGAACAACGTAAACAGTAAATCCGCCGGATGTTAGAGCCGAACGAGCGCTACTGCTCGCGTAGTCTCTTTATTCGGCCATAGTTTTCCGCTTTCGCGAAGCAACCTCGACTCCGGTGGAAAGCGAGTTTCGTTGTTACGCGTCGTCGAATCGCGAAACGAGAGTTCGATTGATCACTCTTTCTGTATTCAAATGTACCCGGCTAGATGTAGACATTCCGAAAAAGAAAAAGCGATCGGGTATTCCTATTAGGAGCAGCAAATTCAAGGGTCGCTTCGAATTCCCTTAAACGATTATAAAATTGATGCTTCGAATATACGCGCGTCAGATAAGAAGAGTATGTAAAAATTGGAAGCAAGTAGTAAATTAAGAAATACAGATCGACAATGGCAGCCATCTTTAAAACGCGCATAACCGACCCGACAAATGACGCTGGAAAGCTGACTTTCCAAGATCAACCGCCTATCCAACATCTGTCATCTCGAAACGTATTACGCGGCAGCCACTTTCCAAGTGTAACCGTGTCAAACGATATTACGATCGATCACCGTCTAACACGCGATCGACAATTACGTTAATCGACGTCGGTAATGGGTTTAGCCGCTTCGACGAATCCTCGCGACGCGTACAAGCGAAGCTGGGATCAAAAATACATCTCGTGGACGCGTGTGCACGCTGTATCATAAACTAGGGTCGTAAAAACGGTTGCACGAGGAAAGAGCGGAGCCGACGAATCGTGTAATTAATCTGCACGCGATCCCACCCCCTCGTCAAATCCGCGAGTCGCGTTTGCGCGCGTAAATCACGCGGACGCGAGCCGCGCCGCGTTCGTTTGGCGCGTAAAAAAAAGCTCAGTGGGTCGTAACGCATTACCTTGTCAACGAAATCGTCCGGTGTCCCGCCAACCAGCCGGAACAACAAGTTTCTCACATTTTCAGCCCTCGGCGCGTTCTCCCACTGGGGCAAAGCACAATCTTCGTAACCGCGTGCTTCGACACGTTGACGGTCACGACACTGAATATATATATATATGTATATATATATATATATACGTAACAAAAAAAAAAAAAAAAAAAAAAAAAACCAATACAACCGGAAGCAGGCCCTATATCCCTCCTCTCTCTAACTTGCGACCGGCTTCTTTCTCTTCCTCTTCTTTCGACTCGTCTCACACTTTGATCGCGTGCGAACGCGCCCCGTTATGGCGCCGCTGTCGGCAATCAGCGACGCAACGTTCACCGCGACGCGGCACGCGCCTACCAATGCCCATCTCTTCCTCGCGAACCACCACTCTCTCTCTCTGTTGATCGTCACACCGCAAACGCCGCCGGAGTTCGATCTCTATCGGTCGCGCCACCGATCGACCCCGCACGCGAGACGATCGTCGCCCAGAGGGATTTCCGGTGCACCACACGGTGTCGCACGGGACACGACCACCACAACGAAACCACGATTAAACCACCGACGATATCGGTACACAATTACAACGGATCCACTTAAGCGTGACGACGATCGAGGCGACGACGATGACGAGCACGACGGCACGACGGCACGACGACGATGACTAGGACGACGCGACTACGACGACGGCGGCGGCCGGCTCGCGAGGACCTCTTCCGCCGCACGATTCATGACCACCGACGGAGAGCACGTCGCTCTCGTGGCGACGACTGCGCCACTGCGCGGTATCTCGTCGAAACGAGTACGTAGGGGGCCACGCGAGAGGGGAAAGGATGGAAGGTCGGTGAAAGAGAGAGGGAGGAAGGGGATGCCGGAAAAGGAAGGAGACAGGTAGATCGGTGCGCGTGCACGTAGCAATAGTAGGCTACCGCGTATAGCTGTGTTAACGTACGTGTGTTTGGCCTGTATATATAGATTGGCGCGCGTACGCTCGGAAGGAAGAGCGAGAGAGAGAGAAAAGGTTAGAATCGCAACAAGAACGCGGGCGCGTGCGACGAAGACGCGGCCGAAACTGACGGTCGTTCCTCGGCTCGTCGTAACGCACAACGAGAGCGTCGTGCCACGAACGGATGGATGGATCGAGACACGGTGGGACGGATTTTCGACGGCGACCGCGTTTTAGTTGTTTGTCGCGTTGCGAAGCGGCGCTCACGACGTTGGGACGCCCACCACCTGTGGTGCTCACCCTCTTTTCCTCGCGGAGGACCGTCGCTTGCGTTCCGCGCGCGCCACGCCAGCGCGCACACGCGTTACGTCGTTTCGCACCGCTTCCCCCTTTTCGAGCTTTACTCCGATTCTCCACCGAGTGGGGAAGGCGAATTTTAAATTCTCGTCTTTGGCGTCGCTGTCGCCCGGAAGTGTTCGCCATCACAGTGTACCACGTGACGCGAGTGATCGTTTCAGCTGTGAGTTTTGTTGTCTCGCGATGTTTCGTCGCTGTTGGATGTCGAACGAAGGTTTTGAAGGATGCTGCTACTGTTTGGTAGCGACACGTTGGTGACATTGGTAACGTAATATTATGTCGTTTTAAATTTTTTGGACGAATAACGGGTTGTGTAATCCTGCGTCGTTTTTTAGTAATGTGGTTCTATCGTTTTTATTTTTTCACGATCACGATTTTTATGCATTTTGCAGCGACTAGGAATTTGTTACCCGTTGTTCCGTATCTTTTTGAATTATTATTTGTAGTACTACTATTTTAAATTACGATTAGATACCGCGCAAAATTATTATAAAAATAAATCTAAATTTGGTCCCTCATTTTTGTCCAAACTATTTAAGCAATTTTAATCAAACTTGGACCGAGAGGTCTATCGATAATTCTAAATAAATTCAACGTATACATTTTCTTACAAACTTTTTATAAATCGTTGCTCTAAAACTGATGAACGATGCAGGCCCTGTTTTTCCAAATTTCCACGATCAGAATATTCAGTAACTACTCAAGAATCACCATAAAAAGCTAAATTAAATTTACTTTTCCCAGACCATTATAAAAGTAGGTCAAAGTGAGTCAAAGAAACAGAACTACTGTAGCTCGTTTGTCAATCGATTATTCGATTAAATAATGCTAAAAATAATAAAAAGAATATAAGAAATTAGTGGCAGCAGGATAGAAATATTTCTTTTTAATTTCCCTCATTTGCGAGTTCTCTCGAGTATCGGACAGCGTTTTGCAAACGCAACAAGTATAACACGGAAACGAGTCGTTATTTCCAAGATAGGTAGCCCGGCACCACCGAGAAAAGAAAGCTCCAACGAACTTGTTACTATACCAAGAATGTTATCGTACGCTGTCAGTGTAAGGTGCAACATTTTAGCACGGTTTCTTACACACTGCTCGCGCCGTTACCCCTGCTCGTTCACGAAAAAATGCAGCGTCTGGTAAGCTTCTCGTTTCTTAACGGAGAGATAGAGGATCGGATATACCGCAGCCCTGGCCCTCCGTAAACACGGATTAAGGAAAATGTTCCGGTGTAACCTTACTAATGGCCGTGGAAAAACAAATCTATTTGACGTAGAGCTTCTGTTAATTGTCAACGCGGGCGCAGAATTTTCGTTATTCTCTGTGTAAATAATTCCAGCCTGGAATCATCCGAGCGGGTCTTGTTTTGTTTCTACGGCAAAAAAACGTTGCTGGACGCTGCTCCGTTCTGTTATTGCTTCGCGTGTTATTGCTTCACCTGTCTATCGATGTTTCTTTGCGCTCACGCGTAATTTCCATCGTGAAAGAAACGGAAATCAACACACAGTAGCTACGTTCCTCTCTGTTTGCTGTTGCTTCTTCTTTCCACGTCGAGCTCGACCTACTTATTCCGAACAGTCATTGCTTGGAAAGCAAATCATTCTAGTACAACGTGCTTCCTTACCAAGTCTCATTCACGTGGTATTCTTGGTGTTTTTCTTTTTTTTTTCTTCTTTTTTTTCTTCTTTTTTTCTTCTTTTTTTTCTTCTTTCTTTTTATTGGACACGTTATTTGAAACAGCTCTGTCCAGAATGAGCAATCGCAGATCGGCTAGTCTCGTTTTCTTCTCTCCGAATAAAACCGGCGTTATAAAAGTCAAGATACTCCGGGTGTTTTACGATCGCGGATTATAATTGAGCGCACCGTAAAAAGTGCGGCCGGTAAAATGGGATCGAAGGCTGAGGTAATACAGAAAGGAACGCGTTAAAATGTCCTGTACGATTAAAAAGATGCACGCTGCTCAGACGTTTCGATGCGTATCGGAAACGAGACCGGAAACCTGGATCGAGTATTTTTATCGGACTGCGTGAAATATTCATTCATCGATCGAACGCACGCTTTCAGTTTCCATCGTTAATTAAACACCCGAACGGGCAGCGTATTTTACCGAATACAAGTGTCTGGAAGAGAAAGCAGCCGCGGGTACGTCAAAGGAAAATAAATTACAAATTCACCGGCGAGAAACGGTAGTAAAAGAAGTCGACGAAGAAACTCTGGGATCCCTCTCGCGTAAACTCGCTTTCCTAGGATATCCTGCTTTTTCATTTTTATCATCACTTAATACAGCGAAACGTAAAACTCAGTTGCAAGATGGTGCATCCGTACGCGATGCATAAACCGACGAACGATCTCTTATCGCGGTTTCGAAAGGAGAGAAGCAACGGGCTCGAGGTAGAAAGTTCTATTTCCGATCGTCGATGGGATCGACGAGACACGTCAATAGGAAAGGCACGAGTTGACGATGCTTAAGCACATTAGCCACGAGAATTACGATCGGCGAACGTCAGGGGCATAACGACCGTAGAAAAGCGGTGCAGTAAATCGTAGTAATGGCGCCACGGGGATCGTCTCTTTTTGCTGAGACCGGTAGTTCGGCGTACTTTTTGCAAAATACACGCGCAGGCCTTCGGTGGTGGCCACGGGGATGGTACCCAGGACTACGGAGAGTGAGCGCCAACGGATTTACGAAGTGAGGAAAGAGCACGACGCCATTTGTCTCGCTCACCTAATTAACTGCACCCGTGAAACCAAATAAAGCCACTCGATTTAATAACAATTTTCCCGGCGATGTTAACGAGACCCCTTGATCATTAATTTCGATCCCTCCTAACGTGTCGCGACTATTCGCATCGTGCTTCTTTGCTTCGTGTTTTGTAAGCGATACATTCGCCGATATTTTTAGAGAGGGCACGCGAAAGCTCAGCGAATCGCCCGATACGAAACACCGAGACGGTTGTTCGAGAAACTGAGTGCATACGGCAATTTGTATCCGCGCATCCGAATTCTTAATAGATCCGTGAATAGTTGCCAACGCGTTACCCGTTCGTGATTTACGATCGAGGGTAGGAATAACTTGCATCAAATGATTACATTTTTGCGCGGTCGAGCTAGAAATCGTTCGGTCGGGATGAAACTCGTGAATTTATACGCACGCTGCTCGGAATAATCAACGATGCTGTGGATGACACGCTCGTGAAGCGTCTTTCGGTCTTTATTAAAGAAAACGTGGCGGTGTTGTGTGTTCAACTATGTTTGTGTATTTATTGGGGAAAATAAATAATAGTGATTCAGTATTTCTGGACGGAGCGGCTGGTAGAATTTTGTTCGGTGAGAATTATTCGTGTGATTCCGCGGATAAAGTTTTCGGATCATTTGTAACAACAAAAGATAATATTAAACGGTTCCTTCGTCGAATTTGTTAACTGGGTCGTTTCTGAATCAGAAATTTATTTTCGACGCGACGCTGTGGATTAATAACGGCGGATAGAAATATATTTTTAATAAACATGTAACGATGTATTAAAATAACTGGAGCTACCAAATATTGGCAATTGGAATAACGAGTATAAATTTGTCTTCCTCAGCTGACAGATTCGGCACAATTTTTCGTATAAAATCTAAGCGTATCGTTTTTTGTAATTCATAGTTTCACGTGTTAATAAATATCTTTTAATTAAAGTTAAATATTTATTCATTCGTTGCTCAGCTTCGGGGGATAATTGCATTCCCATAACATGTTTTTCCGACGAGGAAAAAGAAAAAAAAAAAATATATATATATATATACGCGCGTGTAATATTTTTTATTCTCTAGCTGTGTGCAAAGTTTCATCAAAATCTGCCTGTCTCGATTAGGCGATGCTCCTTGTTAGTGTCTCGCAGCATCTTCCTGATCATCACGATAAAGGCACATCTTTTTAATTAATTCTTGAACGTTAAACTTACCCAGCCGGGGAAGATACTTAAAGAATTTTTAACGGCATCGAATAAACTGCACGTTCCTCGCTATTTACTCGGTCGCGTTTTAGTCTTTCCAAGTACGGTAATAAATCTCCTCAAGGCAGTATACTCCCGCTATATGTATACTTTCTTTCCTTTCGCCGAGATTCTCCGAGGGCTTGGATTTAATTAAAATATTCTATGCGCTTCTTATGCCAACATGAAGTACGCGAGCACCGTATTCTTTCAAATATAATATTCATTTTACGAAACGCTGTCGGATGAAAGAAAAAAAAAAAAGAAAAAAAAAAGAAAAAGAAAAAAAAATTACCCCGTTCTATCCTGGTATTCCATTCTCACGCATAAGTGAATTAAAATATTGAATTAATCCGAATTAATATCACGTATATTAAAAGCAACTGAAAAGAGGGTATATGAAGCGCGAGAAAAGTGGATGGAAATGGACTGCCTTTTTAAGAATATCAGAATAAATTCAGCAAAATGGAACTCCGCTCGATAAATCTACGAGGAAATCGGAATCTTCGAGCTGGTGCGTACGTCTTTCGGCTATTTCCTGCTTGTTTACCTGGTCGATCGCAATTTTTGTTCTCCCGTTTACCTTCTAAAGCTACGATTTTCCAGACACGAGGCTACTCGAAAAAGTAAAATCTATTAACAATTTTCACCACAATTCCAAACTGTTTCCAAATTTTTTCCTCGGAATTCTTGTCGCAACTAGATTTCGCTAAAATTAATGAAACATTTGCAGGGCTCAACGATTCTTGTTCATTTTTCATACAGGAGCACCATTAACGGTTCAACAACAGAAATTCGTACACGCGTTTCGAGCTAAATAATATAATCCCCGTTCTATATTTGGCGCACAGATATTGACACTATGCACACGGATATTATCAAAATTGGTAATCAAAGTAGGAAATAAACAGAGAGAGAGAGAGAGAGAGAGAGAAAGAGAGAGAGTTCCATGTACGATGCATCAAACCGTGCGAATGGTCAATACAGTGAATGGATCAGGATGGAAATTCGAATATCGCGAATCGACGTCATGCGATGTCGTTCGAGCCAAAACGCATGAAACGGCAGGACGATGGGCAACGCGCACGCATACAGGCGCGCGTGCATATTTATTTCGAGAGAAACGTCACGGACTGCAAGACACCGTCATGAAATTTCTGGCGAGGACTCAACGATACCGGACCGGCTGGCTCTTTGGCTTTGAATCGACATATTCGAACGAACGTTCTATAGATAAAATGGCGTTTCATTCATCGTGGATCATTCTGTTAAACCCACGTGGCTTATGCCGGGCATTCATGTGAATCGCGAGCAGAGAACGTTCCGGCAATCCATTCGAATATCGTACGCCGACCAAAAAAGAGCTTACCGGACTATTACCAGAAATTTTCGCTGACGTACGCCGAGAGATTTCGTAAGTGATGCACGCGTTGCGTGTAAACGAGTTCTCCCGTTATCCGTTGAAGCATAGTGTTTGTATTAGCTGGTTAAAGCACGACCTTGTGCGAAACGCTCCCGATATTGAACTATGCTTGCAAAAATGCCGAACTGTTATGTGTGAACTCTTTTTGTGGCGCAGACAAGATATTACGATAACTTAATTTCGTGGCTGATCATGGACGAAGCATTTGGGAACAGGTAGTAATTAAAATCGGGGAGAAAAGTACGTTCGGTTAATACGTTAAGCGTTACGTCGATTTTGGTCCATCTTTTATTAGGCTGTGTGTTACGATAGGAATTCAGAAACATTTGGTGGAAAAATCAGGAAGAATTTAAGGGAAAAAATTTGGAAGCCTGCGGAGGAAAGTCGTGTCTTTGTATAACGTATTTTAATAAAATTAATGAATTGTAAAGTATTATCTTTTTATATCGAGGCTATTGATTTATGTCTGAACGAAAAATTCAGCATCGGTTCACAGGGACCGACGTAGCGTTTAACCTGTTAACCCTGTATGGGACCGTGTGACTTAAAAGTTACAAACTGATGTATGTATATTTTAAAAAATTAGTTTTGTTTAGTTATCACTGCACTATTAAATTTGATCACTGTATTACTGACACTACGATCCATCTGCGGTAATTATTAGTTAAAACATTTTCAAATCAAAGTGAAAAACTGTAATCGATCCTAATTTTTTCTCCAATAAGCGGAGAAAATTCAGGCTATAGAGGGTTAATTGAGAAATATTTCATATTTTATTTAGCAATGCACGGTGTATCATTTTGTTTCTTATTTCTCTTTTGTTATTTAACCCTCTATGGGATCGTGTGACTTAAAAGTTACAAACTGATGTATCTATATTTTAAAAAATTAGTTTTGTTTAGTTATCACTGCACTATTAAATTTGATCACAGTATTACTGACACCACGATCCATCTACGGTAATTATTAGTTAAAACATTTTCAAATCAAAGTGAAAAACTGTAATCGATCCTAATTTTTTCTCCAATAAGCAGACAAAATTCGGGCTACAAAGAGTTAAAATAGGTTTGCGAGTAAATTAAAAAATGATAGATAATTGCAGAACAGTGAAATAGACGTAATAAAATGTAAATTCTGCGAACTGTCCCTACAGTTTTATCTTTTTCACAGACAAGAACCACTTACGCCGACGAGGCGACGCGAAAGAAGCTACACGGCCCTTAATTTCGTCCGGCGCACAAATAATATGCAAAGTTTCGTCAAGTGTGAGTCAATGCTTCGCGCAGTAAACTCTCCGTCTCGCAGTTCGCCATTCACGCACAGTTACCCGTGTATCATGCCCCATTGTTTCGAATGGAGCAACTTAATGCATCATCTACGGGTTGATGATGCAGCACGGATAAGTCTAATTTGAGTCGCTCCGCGTAGCTGGTTCCACGAAGAAAACTTTGCATGAGATGAAGATAATAGTGGTACATATTATTCCTCGTATATTGCGTGTACGAGATGCTGAGCGAAGTCCGTAACAACCTCCCGCATGAGACCGTGCCGGAAGCCGAAATATGGTGACTCCGTAGGCGAGCGTTTTCATAAGGAACATTTTCTCTCTCCCTGATTGCTCGCAATTGAGCTTGAACATGAAATCCGAGCGCTTGGTTTCGTGTAAATTTAAATCTGGAATTAACCCTGTTTCGGTCCTCGGATTCTTTTCGACTCGATCTTCCGCTCGTTTCACTAAGAGAATTTCTAATTTAGAGAAAAACGCATCTTTAATACTGAAAGAAGAAGATTTGCACGTTACAATAGCTTCTTTCGAGTTTTCTCAAAATCGGGGAACTTTTATAAGAGGATTAAGAGTCGTAAAAAATTGTGCACATATTTTTATTCATCCTTTGCGATCGTGTTATTACAGTGACGCTAAATGGTCTTAAATAAATGGATTATTGAATTATTCTGGAACAACTCTGCTTTGTCGTGCGCTGATTGCAATGCTCGATAATAAATAAATTATAATCGTTTTTAATTCTGGACAAAATAGAAAGCATCGTGGCATCATAGCAGCGGCATTCAACTTTGAAGACAAATTTTTTATGTTTCCAGAACGGTGGCAATATTATGTCAGTATAATACTATTCTATCTGAGTATTATAAGCTACTCTATCCGAGTACTATAGATCTAGTAGTATAAGCCAACAAACGCTATCCAAGTTGTCCAACCTGGACATCCATTAGCGAGGTACTTTCGTCACAGATTCACCACGGTGCCACCTTACAACAATTAACCGATTAGAAAATTTTATTTCACTGTTTAAACATGTAACAAAGTACCTCCAAAGTTTCAGAAAGATCAATTGCATCCTTGCTTGTTTAAAAAGTCGTAAAAATCCCTCTGTTCTTAAACCTTGTAAACCAGGTTCCCTTCTTAATTCCAATAAACGGGTTCAATCTTTATTTCTGAAAAACCTCGAATTCCAAAAAGTGAAGCAATAAAGCACGCAAACGTCAACGCTCCTAAGACCCAGGATCTCGCATAAATTTCAACCAACTAACAATTCCACGCTACTCGGCTTAATAAATTAACCGTACATATCAACCATTCGACCCCGCCTTCGTCCCCTTCGAGCCATCGAATCAGAATCGCGCACTCTGCCAAAATGCCCCTCCAAATCGGTCGGTTACCGCGGAGAATTATCGACAGTCGAACCCCCTTCGACTCTGTTTCCATTCCCTATCAGCCCGTGCCAAATGACGTCGAAAAGTCGAGCCACCCTCGTCGCGTTATCGCGACGAAAAATAAAATCGGTCCACGGAGGGTCGGGTCGTTTTTGAAATTTCCCAGGCAACGATTCTCGAGGAGGAGGCTAATAGATGGGAAGAGGGTAGAGAAACAAAAGAAAAAAAAGAAAAAAAAAAAAGAAAATAGCTGACAGATGATCGGGTGTTACCGTGGTCCGTTGGATTACCGAGCACGGTCGTGGAACTTCGGTTTTGACGGACGGCTCTGTTATTACTGTCATTCCAGCCTCCCTCGAGCTTCTGCCACGTTAATCCTTTCGTCATCGCGTGCAGTCCCGTCCATCGAACTGTTTTAATGAGATGCTCCGCGCTTGAACTTGTCCCCTGGCTCGCAAATGGAATTTTTAATCTACCCGCCTCGAACTGTCTCTGCTTTTTCGATGTTTCTGTTGTTCGAGACTTGACATTTTCGGTGTTGGCGTTTCGGTAATTACTGGAGGCTTATCGGCGCGGTTGACGTGTTCCTCGACAGTGTGAAATTGGTGGACATTGGTACGTGATGCTTGAATAATTAGATATTTACTGGGGGGGAAAATTGTGGGGTGCTTTGTATTTGGAGGTTCGTGGACACGGAGAAGAGAGATGGATTGCTCTGGTTTGGTTTATGGGCTGTTTGGTCCGTTACACTTGTTAGCTCGTCGAGGTCGAGAAAAGTGCGAAATTTCAAATTAATTTTGTACGAACGGCAGATATTTGGAGATATTTGAGTGTAGGAAATCAATTTGATATTAACCCTTCGTAATCGCAATTTTGTTCACTCGTCGGGAACAAGTTACGATTAATTGTAGCTTCTTATTTTAGGGTGAGAATTTTTATAAATGGACACCGCGATATTGGTACAGTAATGCAATAATAAAACTTAAAAATATAGATACTTGAGTAACTTGTAAGTCACATGGCGCTATAAAGCGATAATAAGCTTTTCAAAAAGAAATAACTTTATTTCATACATCCATTTATAATAATAATAAATAATAAAACTATCGCGCCGGAAATATTCCGACTTTCGATCTCGAAAGGTTAAGTTCTCCGTTTGAAAAGCGTTTTATAATGATTCTAGGATAAATAAAGTGGAATATATTGCCACGCTGCTAATTAATTCTGTTGATATGGAATAAAGACTATAATCTTTGAAATAAAAAGAAATTACGTTTCAATAAATCGCTCGAAAAATTAGACGCTTTAGGCTGGCGATTTGATTTAAGTTCATATATATATTTCCCAGTCTACTTGTCAACAAAATTACTCACGCGACCGGGAAAATATTTTCATAAAGTATAATGCTCCTTTCGAGAACCAATTTTTACTATAATACTCTACTTAGCCCTATCAAGGAGCACATTTCACGATCAGCGGTATAAACTGAAAGAAGGGAAGAGAAATACGCAGGAACGCATAAATTACCTGTCAACCGCGTTATGCAAATCCACGCGGAAATAGCCGTAACAGAAGAAATAATCCCAGATAAGACGAGCAAGAAGCAAGTTCGCCGAGATAAAAACTCCTGGCGTCCATCACGAGCGGAACGTTCGTTTCGGTAGATTTAAACCATTCAGCCCCACGGTTTGATACGATCCAGACCGGAATTAAGTCGAGTAAAGACAAAGTATTCCGTCCTAAGACCAAATAAATCGTCAACATCTGCGGCGAAAGTTTACCATACGGAGTATTTGGTTAGTAGAAACTAATGGCTTTTCCTCAAGATTATCAATCAATGTAATTGTTAAGGTCTTACAGAGACAACTCCTTAGGGATACACTTTACAAAACGTTCTTCAACGAGCAACCAATTAACACCAGAACTACCAATGATTACTGTACACTCGTTTGTACCAAGGATATAAAAATGAAATGTGCTTGACAAAATATGTGAGACAAACCGAGACGAATAGGATCATTTTCTTTTAATAGTGAAAAAATTATACTAAGTATTTAAAATGGTAACTGTTTATTGTATATTTGTAATTAACCCTTTGCGGTCGTTTGTCCACTCTCAGTATACTGTACTAGATCAAAATGATTGTTTACAGTTCTTGTTTCAACGTAGTTTAATACGTTGAACGCCCCGTCACAGCTATGTTTCCGCGGGGGGCCCCTCTTCCATAAGTGAGTGACACTTTTCTTCGTGCGATTAAAACAAGATTTTGGGAGTAGTTTATAATAATATTATATTTATAGTAATATTATATAATATTATTTGTAATACAATTATGACGAGTACACGAGATAAAATAATAATTTATAAAGTATACTTTCACTAACAAATGAGAAATATACTTAAATATAAAATTGTTTTTAAAACATTGAGAAAGATTTTACTAGTTACGATGGTATTCCTTAAAACATTGTAGACACATTTGAGATCCGCACCTTAAATAAATACGACCGCTAAGGGTTAATACCTATTTAATTTCTCAACGATAATAATACAAAATTTGTTCAAGCTTAAAAATCTTTTGGTTCAATTCTTATTTTTATCCTATTCGCCTATTCTACCCTAATGTAAGGAACACAAATCTTCATATATATTTTTTACAGAAAATCACAGAAAATCACAGAAAATCACAAAAAATCACAGAAAATTTCCAACAACGAACCACAGCGAATTTATAAAATTCCTATAAAAAATTACAAAGTGTTCGGTTGTTCCCGGTGTTAAGTACCTTACAGGGCTGGAAACCATAATAACGTACGATTTGTGCGTCGAAATGGTTAATCGAAGGCGACAGTCTAAGCTTCCAGCTTCTCTCCGAGACATCGATACGGTGCAAGTTTTCCTTCGAGTCGTGCCATTTTCCAATTAACGCTTTGATAAAAGGCTCGTAGCCGGTTCCGTATCGGAAGCAAAGGGCGGCCAACCCTCCGTGCACGCGAACACGCCTGGCCAGAAGTAATTGGGTTACATCGCTCGAGGATTTATTGCTCGAAGAATACAAGAGGGATTCCGATTCTACGCCTGCTCGTAGACGGCGTGGCTTGGCCGTCTCGCGGGAACTCCCGTTGCAAATCGAATTCAAATTCCGTAGCATCGTTAGAACCAACCCTCCCGGCACCCCGGTACTAGGAAGGAACGTCGGAACAGGAATATACCTACCGGCGTTCCGCGTGCTTGCGTGACTGCCAGAGTTTCAGGGTCGTACCGAACACTCGGGTGAGAGGAGGGTTGAATTGCTCTTTCTTCTCCCTTCGTGTTCGCCGCTGTGCTCCGACACTACTTGGCCGGTCAAAAGTCCGTGCTTCGCCTGGCGATTTTGGGAACGGTAAAGAGGAATGTTGTTGAGTTAGTTGGGGTACGGTGGGATTTAATTCTTGGCCAAATAACGGGGATTATTGCTAATCCTTTCGAATCGAAACCGGGAAATAAATTCGGAGTTAAAAATTAATTTACAATCCGGGTTGTAACTTGTCGGGGGAACATCGATAGAAATTGATCAAGTTAGCAATATCTGGTTAACTACCAGTTTCGAGAGCATCTTTACGCGACATTTGACTCGCTCTGCAGCAAAATTAGCTCGGCTTGTAAATTTATTAATTTTAACGCCACAGCAGACGATCGGTGTTCGATGTTTCGCGAACCAAACGATTAATTTAAATGGAGTTTATTATTCGGAGTTTACTCGGGAATTAACCTAAATTTTTGTTCACTCGTGGTAGCACTCTATATAATGGAACAGGAGTAATCGAATCTTTATTAAGTAGGACACTAACATCCAAAAATTTTGGATCGTCCATTTTCAATTTTTCTTTCAACAAACAGCAACTGATACAGCGTTTTTCTTTTTTACCACAGCCTGAAGTATATCCTATGAAACAGCAATCCATCAATCGCACTCGAATTAAATTTCAAAGCGAAACGCAGCAGTCGAGGTACAGGGAAGAAATCGAAATTCTCAGGCGCAAAGGCGCATCCACGCGAAGGTATCGAGAGGAGTGCCGTCAATCAGGCGAGGAGAGAGGTTTCTCGAGTCGTTTCTCGCCGAAAGTCACGAAGTTGGAGCGTCGTTTCGGGAATCGGGGACAATGGTGGAAGAGGAATGAATCGAATGTTTGTTTTTCGTCGTCGAAGGAGGCCGTCTCGCGACTTCGAATCCGTCTTTCTCGTGGCGGAGCTCGTGCTCCAGCTAAGAAGGATCGATTCGTCTAAGGGCACGGGCTATCCGTTAACGGGACGGAATAGCCTCGAGGGAGAGATCCTGAAGCGTACAGACCGAGCACACAGCGCGGCACGGCGTCTCGCGCGCCAACTCAGCCCCAAATTAATGCCTGTCCCTCGCAGTAACTTATCCGCCGACCCGGTATATTATGGTCCACGATCGGTGTTCGCTGACGAATGGCCGACTATTTTCTTGCGGAGCTTTCGCTATTTCTCTGGCCCCGCTGACCGGACGAACCAACACCGGAACTGACCGCTACGGATTCGTGTTTTGAGCGACCATTCGTCGAGGCTGTGTTTGCTAGGATGGCGGAGTGACGTGGACGTTGAAAGAAGAACGGTTTAGGAAATAGGTGGAAAAGGGCGTGAAATTATCCGATGCCCTTTTTAAAGATAGTCTATGAATTAAAGAACTATATGAAAAAAAGTATTGTTTCGATATTTCGAATTTGATGGGAATGCAGCGTTTTAACAGGCAATGCTCGAACAAGCGAGTCAGTTTTGAATAAGGAAACAATTAATCGTGGTATTCGAGGATTGACTGTAATTATAAATTGAGACAGTTATTTAACTCTTTGCGGCACAGGATTTCAGATAATAAAATAGACCCATGTTGCATAGAAATTTAATTGCGTTTTAAATGAAACAAAATTGGTATACTTTTACTAATAAAGGAATCATATAATGTAAAAATATGAAAAATAATAATAATTTAATTGAATCTGTTGTTACAGGGGCCATATGGGTTCATGTATGGTACTTATTAAAGCGCATCCTTTTCCCTAAGTCGAGGTGGGACTAAAAATGTCCCACCATGCATTACGGTGCATCAAAAACGTGGGACACTTTTAATCCGAGCGTGCTCCAAAGAGTTAAACCAAATTTACACTTGAACTTACGGTAACTAAATTTTACTCTCGACGATACTCTAAATTTTTAATGAAATCATCGTTGAAATCATCGTAACGCAATCGTTGATATAAATAAAAGCGCTGATCTCCTGAGTATTTATATGTATATTGTATTCAAGATTCTAGTCAGTAACGAAAAATAATGTTAAGAATTGCGAAGAAGAAGACTTTAAAGAAACCGTGTGAAGTACCGTGTTATACCAAGGTTGTTGCAATTTTTGACCAAGTTATTCGAGACTCCGTGTAACTTTTTTGGGTTTGAGCTAACGAAAGAATCGTACTCTTCATCGTCGTTCCATGAACGGTGATGGCAAAGCCTGAGATCGATGGTTTTGAAACGCCATTATCGAGACTCATCTCAAACGTCGTCGAGCAATTCATTCTGTCGGCTTCGAAGGTGTCCGACCGTTGTATCTTTAGACACAATTTTGGAAAGTTATCGGCTGTCAAACCGAGACAATCTACGTTCCTCCCGTCAAGTTAACGTTCGTCTAGAACAACAATATATCACGCGAACCCGCCTCGGTATAGATATTATGGTCCACTATTGCTGACGCTGAAGGATGGCAGACTATTTTCCTAGCGAGCTTTCGCTATTTCTCCGCCTGTCTGCCGTAAGAATGATAGCGAAGCGAGCTTAACGCCGTGGAACTGCGATCGTCAATGATAACTTTACATTGCACCGGAGCATGCGAGTTTTTGAAGAAAAAAATTCATCGCTTTTAGACATTTAACCCTCTATAAGAAAAAGTAAAAAAAAAAAAAAATACGTAGTTCATTACAGCTTCTGAATTTAATTTAGAAACTAGGAATCAGTCACTGCTATAATTAGCCTTCTCAATACCAGGATAACGTAATAACAATAAGAAAATAAAATAAGGCTTCGAAAATACAAACATTTGTACACATAGTTTGCAAATCAAATGGGATTATAAAGAATTACTCTAATTAAATACACATTTTAGCTACAGTTTTGAATCAGGATGTACCGAAAGTTTCTTCCGTTGTATTCACACAACAGCTTCATTTACCAATATCTATATAAATATTCGGACTTATCTATTAAACGAGAAATGCAGAAAGGTGATAAATCAAAATGGATCCTACATAAAATACTAATATACAGTAAAACAAAAATGTTATGCATCTAATACTTATTAACACAACGAACGAAACTTTTGGTGCAACCTAATAATTATCCCTGCAATGAATTTGTAATACTTTTGTTACAAATATTTTGTTATGCATTGTACTTGAAAGATATTAAACCAACCAATTCTGTCCAACTGATACGAATAAAACAAAAAATTTGTTCTATCCGACAAAAAAAGAATGTAAATTATTTCACTCGGCGCCGAAATGTACCACAAGCTTGGTAGTTCGCGAAACACTTGAACAGGACGAGGGTTAACGGTGGTTTAGGGTTGTTACGATAGGTCCCGGCGCGTATTCGTAACCGCGTCTGCATTCCTTGGCCGTCTGCCCAAGGCGGGCTTTTCTATTCGCCGAATACGTAATTCACGCGGAGTCGCGTCGTCAGAAGTGGACCTTTTTTTTTCGAATCGCGCGCGGAACGCGAGGAAAGAAACCGCGCGGCCAGGAGTAATCCGACCTGACCCGTGGCACCTCCGCCGCGAGTGACGACCTCCCAAAACTCAACGTCCGCATTTAGATTTTTACGAGCGATCCAGCTCGGCTGTGCGAGCATCACGTTTTACGAATTTTCGACGCGAACGCTGTTCGATTCAAAAGGTTGACCGCGTCGGTTATTTTCGGCCGGTCGAGAAGTGGTCTGTTGGATAATCGGATCGACGAGTTGCGCTCGATGCGTGCTGTTCATTGGGGCGATTTTTTTTTTTTCTTTCTTTTTTATTCTTTTTTGACTATGAAAGTTTGGTGACGAGGGTTTGTGGAATTTCTGGGTATTGGAGTTGGAGATAGTTCGGTGAACGAATGGTGACCAAAATTGAGTCGATGCGCTTGTTATTAGACTCTGATTGTAAGGGTGGGAATTCTGTGGAAATTATGATTATTTAAAATATAGTGGTTCAGATAGAGGAGTTTGGTAAAGGTGGAGATTCTGTGGAAATTAAGATTATTTAAAATATAATAGTTCAGATAATAGAGGAGTTTGGTAAAGGTGGAGATTCCGTGGAAATTAAGATTATTTAAAATATAATAGTTCAGATAATAGAGAAGTTTGGTAAATGTGGAAATTCCGTGGAAATTAAGATTATTTAAAATATAATAGTTCTGTTAATAGAGGAGTTTGATAAAAGTGGAAATTCTGTGGAAATCAAGATTATTTAAAATATAATAATTCTGTTAATAGAGGAGTTCCCAGTAAAGATGGGAATTCTGTAGAAATCAAAATTATTTAAAACATAATAATTTTGTTAACAGAGAAGTTTGGTAAGGGTGGAAATTCTATGGAAATCAAAATTATTTAAAATATAATAGTTCTGTTAATAGAGGAGTTTGGTAAAAGTGGAAATTCTGTGGAAATCAAAATTATTTAAAATATAATAGTTCAGTTAATAGAGAAGTTTGGTAAAGATGGGAATTCTGTAGAAATCAAAATTATTTAAAACATAATAATTTTGTTAACAGAGAAGTTTGGTAAGAGTGAAAATTCTATGGAAATCAAGATTATTTCAAATATAATAGTTCTGTTAATAGAGGCGTTTGGTAAGGGTGGAAATTCTGTGGAAATCAAGATTATTTAAATTTTAATAGGTCTGTTAATAGAGGAGTTTGGTAAGGGTGGAAATTCTGTGGAAATTAAGATTATTTAAAATATAGTAGTTCAGTTAATAGAGGAGTTTGGTAAGAGTGAAAATTGTGTCGATGCGGTGATAATATAGGGTTCTTCGAAAAATAGAATTTTTAATAGGTATTAATATTAAATTCCATTGTCCATTTAATGAAACTGAAGAGGGATTATTTGTGATGAATTTCTGATAAATAATAAAACACCTAATTGGAACAAACTCTGCTCTCATTTGGACTGACCAAAAATTATAATTAAAGAGACACTTTAGAAACTGATTAACAGAAAAGGCGTCGTTTGTTACTAACGTTAGACAAAAATTGTTTGACCCATACAAGAAAGTTCAATCTGACCATTGCTTATTCCTGTTTTTGGAGAGCTGCTTCAATAAATGAGAAGATTGAATTAGTAAATTACTCATTCTCGGTCCAGTCGACTCGCTTTCTTGCTCGAAAATTAGATAAACAGATTAGAATGCATTAGCTGCACGAAGCAAGTGATAACGTGATCAACTAACGTTCACTTAAACTTCGAGCGCAACAGTGTGAAACATGTGATTGCACGAACGACTAACTCCTCTATTAATTTAAAACTTCGGTAAATTACAGTTCGCCGGAACGTTGATACGGTCATTCTATTTCGTTCTCAAAATTAACTTACGATTGAACTGTACCTTGCTAAAAAAAATTAACCAAAATATCTAGAATTAAACGAGAATAATGCGACGGGCCAATTATACTGTTCGTTTGATGCTCGAACAAAATGGTCGCGTGATGGAAGAGGTTCGAGGAACTACTCGCTTAAACCCTAGACGCAGTCTAAACTCCGCTCCGCCAAAAAGTTGGAGCGCAACAGTGTCATAAACCAAGCGAATGCATGTCTGGTCATACTATCGCAGTTTACCTGCAAGTTTAAACGCGACCGAGCAAAGAGTTGAAACTCTATAGTCTCGTAAAACAAACTGTAACGTGATCAACGATTGACACGGTTCACCTCGAACTGTTCCACTGCACGATTAAATTGAGCGAACAGCATTGGTTCAGGGAAGCTGGAAAGTTTCTACGATCGCGTATCTCTGGCAAATAAAATCGGTATCAAGAAGGTCTCGATAATCAAATCAACTTTGATCCTCTATTTCACGTAATGAACAAAAAAAGAGATACACAAGCAGACTAAATCTTTGTCGAAAAATTTTTCACGATTAAAAGAAAGTATGATGCTTTAATGTGATATTGTCGAGAAGAATAATCTGCTAGATCGAAAGGTTTCTAGTTTATACTTGTAACAAATTTTCCCGCTAATTTAACCCTTTGCACTCGAATACTGTTTTAAGTTCCAAAGGGCTATTGCGAAAACTTAAAGTGTTCTTTTGGATAGAAAAAAAGAAAATTATAAAGGTTTACGATTTCTTATTTATTTGGTTAATTTACTTTTGTCTTAAGATAAAGGAAGTGTTTGAAACGATGAAAATATAGGATCTATTTAAAAATATAATCTCTGAAGAAAATTATGTCGCCATAGCGGCGCCAGTCGAGTGCAAAGGGTTAATAAAAATTTTCTATATTTTAACCCTTTCGCTACGGTGCTCTCAGAATTGAACGAGCTCTCGGTACACTGATCGATACAGTTTTTGTCGATATCACAAAAATATACATAGCAAAATTTAATTGTTTAATGAACGATGTCAGATCATATGTAAATGAAAATATAAATAATTCCATGTTACAGAAAACGTCTGTGCACGCTTTTATCGGATGATTACTTAATTTCTAACGGCGTAAAGGTTAATGAATTTTTCATTAAAACATTTTATAGAAAAATTTAGGATAACACAGTTCTAAATTCTTTTCTATTTATAATTCATATATTTCCTGGAATGTGTAATGATTCCAAATTTTTGGCCACCAATGCCTTTTGAAATTAAAGGTAGAGAAACTAATCGTGAACTTTTGAATTTCAAATACCAACGAACGTGACTTGTCACGTTTTTCTTCCACAATGTTCGTTTAACAGGGAAAAGTTGGAAAACAGTTTAGACCTTTTCGATCACTTTGTTCCGTACGAATCAGCGGTGGCCTCGTCTCGTCTGTTCCAGACGTGGCGTCGCTTTGCAGCTCGGTAATTAACTTGGCCGTGCACACGAATCGGGGCTAGGCGGTGCAGCAATGGCGCGGTCGCTTCTGCAAACGCGCGAACGAAGTCGATTGGCCTAATCGTAATTTCAGCGGGACGAACAGCCCCTGCAGGACCAATAATCGTTTCACGGTCACTGTAACCGTGGAAATTGCCTAGCGGGTTAACCGTAATTACGATCGTTCGTTATACGCGAATCACCAGCGTTGGCGTCGTCGTTAACGATGTTCAGGTAAGAAATAATATAAGAGTCACGAACCGTGCATTGGATTTCTTTTTTTTTTTTTTCTTCACAGCGTTCATTCCTTGGGGGTGAATTTAAACGTGGCGGGTCACTTTATAGTCTCGCTGTGTTTTCAGCTAACGCTTGTCTGTATTTTATTTATTTATCCGTTTGTACGTTAAATGCTGAACGAATTTTGCTTCCTCTTTCCTCTTTTTCTAACAAAAAAAGTGTAATTACCTTTCCTCGTTCAACTTTCTAAATTTCAGCACAGATCGAAAGAGAAACGAATTTTCTACGCAAAATTAATCCCCACACCAAGAAATATTCTAAATAAACAAGAACATTGATTAATTCTTCGTGTTCCATCAAATAATTCAGCATACAAAACATGTTGCTCTCGTCGAACTAACACAGAATATGAAAACAATATCGCGGTACAATGAAACAAACGCAATTTCGTGCTTCGAAAAGGAAAAAGAAAACAAAAAATGAAACGAAATATAAAATAAATTCCCATCATTCAACGTTTTGTTTCCACGAGAATCAAGTCAAAAAGAATTAACGAAAAAAAAAAAAAGAAAAAAAAGAATCCTTCCGCCTCGGTTCCATACAACGCAATGTTATTTCCAACCCCTACGCACACGCTCGTACATAAATCCCTGAATACGTATAGTTTAGTACGTACTAAATATCAGAGCGGAGCACGGAACAGGCTCGCGAAACGCGTATATATCGACGCGGCGGAATAAGAACGACCCATCAACGATAACAAATATTTACGCCGAAAGCGTGACCAAATTTTTATAACCAGCCCGGCTGGACCCGTGCAGTTATCCCGCTCGGAGGAGAGGAGGAGGGGCCGAAATGAAATACAAGCATCGGTCGCGCATTAATTACCGCGAATTCGACGTGGCCGGACCGAAGAACGTACATTACGTACCTAATCACGCTGAAATTTATCAGAGAGCTCGCACAGCGCGTGGAATTAATTATAACGTGATCCAGAAAAAGTCCGAAAAATCTCTGGTAATTTACAATCCGGCGTCGCTGCGCGGCCGCGATACGCGCGTCCACGAAATAATTACTCGCGTAAAAATTTTCCGCTTCTCCCCGCTGGCTGAGAAGAAACGTATGGCGTCGGGCAGAAACGGTGAAAGAGGCGAGAAGAGGGATGGAAAAACTGGTGGAAGCAACGCGACAAGAAAGAAAACAAAAAATGAAATAAAGAAAAGAATGAAAAGGATAAAGAGGAAAAAAAAAGAATGAGAAAAGAAGAATCGCCGGCTCTGACCGCGCTTTTTCCACGGCCATTGCGTAGAAAACGTCGCCGCGAATAACGGGAACGTATCTCGAGGTAAGTGGGTCACGATGCAAATAGTCGGGCGCAATTTGTGCAGCGTCGTGGCACACGTCGTGACGCCGCGTCGTTTCTCGTTCGTAGAACACGCGGGGAGGGCAGCCGCGCCGAAAATACGCGTGGATTCGCGATGGAACAATGAGCGTTTGCTCGGTCGCGCGGTTCCATCGTCGCGGTCTTCGCCGGCAAACAGAGGCTGCGAAATAAAATTTCAATTTTCGCCTCGTTCTCACCCGACCCCTCGGTACAGCGCAGAGCGAGAACCCATCGGGAAAGAGGCGGAGGGAAAGAAATGCGCAAAGCGGTTCGTGAAATGTTGGAGAACGAGTACAAAGGTGAATTTTTAGCGGCGCTCGCGGAATGAGGATAAAAAAAAAAAATTGTTCCCACAAACGTTTGTCTTAACTGACCTGGTTTCCGAGTTACAGCGGTTTTCGCGTTGTATCAGCCACCGGCTGACCCTTTTCGCGGTAAGTGTTGTTTCAAAATTTCCTACGCGCTGCTCTGATCCTGACAAGAGCGTGCAAATTGGCCGTTGAGCGTTTCCGGTGTGTTTACGGTTTGTCGGCGAGACAGAAGGTCCGTACTTAGCGTGATTATGCGAAATCGGTGAGATTTTTCAATTCCTGCTACTGCCTTTGGGTCATTTTTTACACAGTCGAGTTCTCCTTTCGTTAAAAAATTTTGGAGGAACATGTAAAAACAGCTACTGTCGATATGAGAATTCTCTTGTTTCAGTTTTATGTTAAGCACACATTTTTGTGAAAGTTGAAATTTCTTTTAGCGAAACGAGAGCTCGCTTTGGTCGAAAAGAGTTCGAGGACTGTAGCAGGGATGAGAAAGTGAATTATACATTTTTTTTACAACAGTTCCATCTTTAGAGAAATTTACCCTCCATTTAAATAAAACATGTAACGCGTCAGTTAAAATATTCGTACAGATTTCAGTCGCAAGCGATCGATGAAAATCACAGTAGAGTTACGACAAAACGAATCAAAATTCGGTCAGGAAAAAAATTAACGAACATCTTTCGATATAATTTCTCTTCAAAAAAGACACTATCGTACTTCCAATAAGTCTTATAATTTAATACCTTCACCAATCGCTACAGCGACAGAATAAACAATAAAACAACCATGAAAAAACGAAGACCAAAAATAAGAACAAAAAAAATGAATCCTATGTAAGAAATCTACTACGTTCAGTGCCAAGTTCCCTAACGGAAAGACCATCCGCAAACCAAATCGCGAGCAGCACTTAAACCTAAACCCGAACAACGTCGCAAAAAGCCACAACGATCCCCAACCACCGATATCAACCCTCCCACCCTCGATTCACTTAATTTCCAATTACCCGGAGACATAATTTCCCCTCGACTAAGCTCTTTCGCGAATGGATCCTCGAATTAAAGCGAGGCAGCGAGAGTTCAATCGGTCGAGGCGCGATAAATTGGTGCAACTAGGCCAGTCGTCGATTCCTAATCGCCTCCCACTTAATCCACATTCTTCCCGCGTCGCCGGACGATGCAGTCGATGTCCCAGGTCGGTCGTGTTATTGGCCCCCTCTCCGGTTTAACTACGAGAATTTACGCTCGGATAGAGTCACCTGCGCACCCCGCCGAGAAACTTGCCGCTCCACATACTACCAGCTACACCATTCCGGACACCTTGGTACCGGTTTATATTATAGATGTACGTACGCGTGCTGGAACCAGCACCGAAAAGCCGTGCGCGTCTCTCCCCCATTTATCTGCTCTGCACCGGGGATCGTACATAATAGAGCAGGGTGGTCGTGAACGGGGCAGAGTGGTTGGAAGAGGCTAAGGGCGAAGCGGAGGCGATAGGGTATGACCAAGCCACGGGCACGCGATAGTAATGGCCAAGTTACGCCATTGTGCGAAGTTTGCTTGCACCGGGCGTCCTGCAGCTTCGTTGCACCGAGTGCAAATGCAGGAGCATCGCGGTAAGTTGGATTCATGGATGCAAAAGGGGTCGAGAGAGGGCGAAGACGAAGAAAGTCGGAAGGGTTAAGAGAGAAGCTGGTGGTAACGGTCATGCACGAGGGGATGAAAGGGACGAGAGAGATGAAGAGGCAGAGAGAGAGAGAGAGAG
>SMSQ01018272.1:8904-23056 GCA_019453375.1 Ctenoplectra terminalis
AAAAAAAAAAAGAAAAGAAAAGAAAAATTCGTAGTACGTGAAATTTGAAATATTCAGAAATTGTACTGAAAGCGCAATTCAGCTCGCAAGTGTACATATTACATCCCTAGAATTGGAAATTCAGAAACGGTGTTCGGGGAAGCAGACTGTTGGATAACGCTGGTAGAATGTTACAAAACATCAGAACAGAATGTGAGGTACAGGGTTATAGACGGGTAAAGTTACAGACTACAGAACATTAGCCTGTGTCAGGGAACACAGAATGCAGCGTGTTACAGAGAGTTATAGAATACAAAGTGCAAAATGTCATGAAAATGCAAAAGATGTGTAGCATGCATTTGCACACACTTTGAAAGCGTGCGGATGAATGCTAGAGAGAATCGAGATTACAATAATGGTATAACGCGATGGAAGAGTAAATTATAATACATAATGTTATAGAGAGTCGAAAGTTGTACGATTTAAGATGTTATGAATATTCAAAAATATCAACGTGCAATATTAATTCTGAGAACTGAGAATACGTAGTATGCGATTAAAAATACAAGAAAGATAATTCATCGCAATTCTACAATCCTTTAATTTAAAAAGCAAGAAGTTACGGAATATTAACAAATATATTAGTATACAATACATTAATTTTGAAAACTCAGAATACGTAATATGAAATTAAAAATATTTAAAAAGTGAACTATTAATTACAATTCTACAATTGTATAATTTAAAAAGCAAGAAGTTACGGAATATTAAAAAAAAATATTAGTATGCAATATTAATATTGAAAACTCAGAATACGTAGTATGAAATTAAGAATATTTAAAAAGTGAACTATTAACTACAATTCTACAATCGTATAATTTAAAACAAAAAATTACGGATATTAAAAAAAATATTAGTATGCAATATTAATATTGAGAACTCAGAATATGTAATACGAAATTAAAAATACAAAAAAAGTGAATTAATCACAATTCTACAATCGTATAATTTAAACCACAACAAATTACGGATATTAAAAAAAATATTAGTATGCAATATTAATATTGAGAACTCAGAATATGTAATACGAAATTAAAAATATGAAAAATAGTGAACTATTAATCACAATTGTACAATTGTATAACACTAAAAAGCAAGAAGTTATGGATATTAAAAAAGATATTACTATGCAATATTCATTTTGTAAACTACGTAATACGAGTACGTAATATGAAATTAAAAATATAAAAAAAAAAATGAATTAATCACAATTCTACAATTGTACAACAGCAAGAACAGGTACAGTCTCATACTGCGTACAAACGAATGAAAATAAGAGGCAATCGAATTTTGCTCCACTTGAAATTGATCGAAAAGGGGGTGGTAACAATTAACCAGTGCTCTCGTTCAGCTTGAAAGACAGCCAGTCGATCGATATTGGAACTTAATTTATCCGTAAGTGGAACGCCAGTATCGATGCTGTCGATGAGCTCGCCGCGAAGGTAGCTTCAATCTTCGGCAAGGCTGAGCGGGATTCACAGTTGATTCGCAAACAAGATTCCAGCGCGCGTTCTAAACGCTCAAACAAAGTGAAGTGGTCGGCCAGCTGATTTATTGACGGGATTTTCTGCTCCGGTACCCGTGGATCCACGCAATCTTTGTGCAGCTTTTGTTCCATGACCTCCCTGTGCACGTTGGTGAATTAATTCGCCAGAGAATTGAAATTCACCGAAATTAACCTCGATACGTCGATAGAAACGAAACAAGAAGAGATTCCTATCGCTTATCCCTGATTTCGAATCGTTTCATTTTTTTTCTTTTTTCTGTTCCTTATTTTTGAAGCAAGCAACGCGATACGGCACCATTCGTAGGCTTCTCGGCTGTAGATCGCTCGAAGTTGTGACTCTGAAGTCTTCAGGTTCCTTCGGTGTAAGTTATTCAGAAGTTTTCAAGGTTTCAGAGTACTTTTAGAAGTTGTACCGGTGTCTCGTAGAATGAAGTTTGGACAATGTCAAATTGTTCACCGATTCCTGTCGAACTCTTCAAGATCTTGAGCGGATTAAACACACCGTCGACCTAGTCATCTCGTGGTCAAATTTACAGATACGCAAAGGAGGCGTTTGATTATAAGCTGTGAATATGAAGAATTCATTCAGAAGTGAGTATTAATTTATAAATGTATATTTGCAACAGTGGTTGTTGTTAACAATGCAACTAGTAATGTATTGTACAGATGCAAAATGAAACATGAATATAAATTCTAAGCTCGTAAAATGACAAATTTCGTATGCAGCGCTCTATAAATAATAATTGGTTAATAATGTGCTCTACGTTCTTCTTTTCACTTTGTTTTTCTCTTTTTTTCTTTCCTTCTCTCTTGTAAACAATTCTGAGTTGCACTCTGCTGTATTATTGCATGGTTTAATATGCATAAATATTAATAAGTATAACAAAATTTTTACGCAGAAATTTGAATAGAATTACAAAATTTTTATGCACACGAACTCTCATAAGAAATTCTGAATTGTAATCTGCAATATTATTGCACGGTTTAATATGCATAACTATTGGTAAACATAACAAAATTTTTATGCAGAAATTTAAATAAAATTACAAAGTTTTCATGCACACAAATTCTTATAAGAAATTCTGAATTGTAATTCGCAGTATTAATGCACGGTTTAATATACATAAATATTGGTAAACATAACAAAATTCTTACGCAGAAATTTGAATAAAATTAAAAAATTTCCATAAACACAAACTCTTATAAGAAATTCTGAATTGTACTCCGCAATATTATTGCACAGTTTAATATACATAAATATCAACGAACATAACAAAATTCTTCCGCAGAAATTTGAATAAAATTACAAAACTTTCCTACGCTCAAACTCTCATAAGAAATTCATATTGATATTATTCATATTACAGATCATATTATTATTACTGATATTATTCACAATATCAATAAAATCATTGCGAATAAAATCACAAAATTTTCAAACACAATTTTACAAATACACAAATTCTAAGACCCACGCCCAGAATATCGATGTTAAAAAAATCCTGTTTCACCCCAAATTTTCCTCTACAAAAATGAAATTCCTTCCCAACAAAACGATACCAACTTCCGCATCCATTCTTTACCATCCTCGTATCGGGAGCAAAATAGTGGTTACAATCGTTCCATAAGCGACCCAACAAATTGCAGGGAAATTAGAAAGGACAAAGATCCTAATTGATAATATCGCGGGAGGCCGTCGGACGCAATCGCGCAAACGAAGACGGCTCGTTTTCTTTTCCGTTAATAGGCGCTTCTTCGTCACTGGGCCGGCGCCAAGGTTTCGAAATTGAATTCCCCGGGCAGGGATACAACTTTGACCAAGCGGAATAATGTCTGCCCGCGGCAGTAAGGGGTGAAAGCTGATAAATTCGTTGGAGCAGCCTCGAACGGTGTTCTGTTCTTCGAGAACTCGATGAAAGACTCGAATCGCCTTGTACAACTTGTTAACGACGAACTGGTAGATGGTAATTAATGAATTGGATCCTACGACTGCTCGGAACGTTTCGTGTATGTTGGAGTAAGAGTTTGGGTAAGGGTTCGTGTAACGAAGGGACGAAAGTGTATATTTGGTTCGTTGAACACGTTAAGAGTGGAAAATTGATCTCGAAAATTCAAGTTGCTGCAAGCACTGTCCGTTCCGCATGGAGTTTCGGCCATCTTGGATGCGCCGGCATAAGGCGAGCTTACCATCGTTACGGAAGAGCAACGTCGGCACAATTTCGTAGGTCCTGGTGACTGTAAATCAATGCACACGCTCGCGTTCGCATAAAGCGAGACATATTTCTTTTTTTTATTTCAGTTTTTACGAGTCGTTTCGTCAGTTTTATTAGGCCGGTTCTTTTTGAGATTGTTCCGCGGTGGTTTTGGAGAAGTATTCGATATGGTGGCTGAAACGGTGTTTCGCGATGGAATATTTAATTCCAGTGTTCTCTTTGCGTGATTTACACGTTCGTAGCTTTTTAAGATCTTTGTTTAACCCTCTACAGCCCGATTTTGTCTGCTTATCGGAGAAAAAATTACGATTGCTTAGAGTTTTTCGCATAAATTTGAAAATTTTTAAACTAATAATTGCTATAGATGGATCATGGTGTCGTTATGGTAATACAGTAATCAAATTTAATAACGCAGTGATAACTAAAAAAAATTAATTTTTTGAAATATAGATACATCAGTTTGTAACTTTTAAGTCGCACGGTCCCATAGAGGGGTAAAAATCTTCAATTACGAATATAAAATTACAAACAAATTAACCCTCTACAGCCCTATTTTTGTTTACTTACCGAAGAAAAAATGACGATTGCTTAGAGTTTTTCGCTTAGATTTGAAAATTTTTAAACTAATAATTGCTATAGATGGATCATGGTGTCGTTACAGTAATACAGAAATCAAATTTAATAACGCAGTGATAACTAAACAAAATTAATTTTTTAAAATATAGATACATCGGTTTCTAACTTTTAACCCTCAATAGCCCGAATTTTGTCTGCTTGTCGGAGAAAAAATTACGATCGATTACAGTTTTTCATTTTGATTCGAAAATGTTTTAACTAATAATTACCGTAGATGGATGGAGGTGTCGCTACAGTAATACAGCAATCAAATTTAATAGCGCAGTGATAACTAAACAAAATTAATTTTTTAAGATGTAGATACATTAGTTTGTAACTTTTTTAACTATTTATATTTTAAAAAATTTATTTCACTTAGTTATTACCGTACTATTAAATTTTGTTACTGCATTATTGCAGTGATACCACGATCCATCTACAGCAATTATTACGTAAAAAATTTTGCAATCCAAGTAAGATACTAATTGAAATAAAACGTACCCCAAAATTGTTCTACCTTCGATGCACAAATCTTCCAAGTTCGCCTCGATTGCCCTTTTCCTTGTTTCGCGTTCCAAAAACAGAACAATACTCAGCTTGGAATGTTTGCTTACGTTTTATCTCTATGCTCGCGATTGCGTTGCTGCGCGCTAATCGCCGAGAATTTTCCATGGGTTTCGCGAAATATATATGTATTACAGGAGCCACAAACGGTGCGAGTTTACAAACAAAAGAGAGGGAATGGTATAATGGGCGAGAATCGGCGACAAACGTGGCGAAAGAGGAAGTAAAAATCTTCTAACGACCCGATGGAAACTTTCTTTCGCGAAACGCTCGTTTGAGAACAGGCGAGTTTTAGGTTTGGTGCTTAAAGTTCCGCGACGCTGATCTACTTTCATTGCGGTCGAAGCACGTGTTTGGAAAGATATCGGGAAAAAGGGATCGCATTTTCTGCGAGAAACCGCGAGCAACGGAATTCGCTTTCTTCGGAGGCGTTCGAGAGAAGTTCGAACGTTCCTCGAGCTTACTTTTCACATAAAACCAATTGTTTTCTTTTTTCGATTTTCACAATTGAGGAGTTGAAATGGTAAACGGTGTAAATTCCGGTAGTGAAAACTTTCAGTTGAAACAAAAGAGAGAAACAAAAGAAAAAAAAATATACATGTATGGTGGACTAATAAAAATTGGCGACTTAACACTACTTCTTGAACTATCGAAGTGGTCAAAACGACTTGTTTGTAATTTTTCGTGTAAATTGTATAAATTAAGAACGGTGCATTTTTAGGATTTTAAGAATTTTGGGAATTTTAAGATTTTTATTTTTTCGGATTTTGGATTTTAGGGATTTTAGGGATTTTTAGAGATTTTGCGGGATTTTCAGTGATTTTATGTAAGGAATATTGTGAACGAAAGTCTGATACCGCGTAGTGGAAAAGAGAACAATTCAGAAATGTATATACAGGAATTGAGTAGAATATAATCACTGTGAAGATCGTGTTATTCGGAGAGTAACTCGTCAATGCGTTCGCAATGCAAAAGACGCCACAAAACAACTGAAGGGAAACGATCCCTCGTCACGCATCCACGAATTACAGTATCAACAAATATGAAGAAAGATTTATTTCCTTTGCAACGTATGGAGATATAGTAAGCAAAAAAAAAAAAGCGATGGCGATACAGAATTAATACTAACGTCCAGTGAAACAAAAAATGAAAAATAGGACTTGGAAATATTTAGAAAATATAAGTATTCGAAATTATGTAAATTTTGAAGCACTAAAAATATATAAATAATAGATGACGAAAATAGGGAACAGATAAGAATATAAAATGACCTAAAAATATAAAAATAATAGATGACGAAAATAGGGAACAGATGAGTATATAAAATTGCCTAAAAATAAATAAAATGAATAAAAAAACGAAAAAAAATGAATTCAGATTATCATTTCTTTTTCTTTTCCTCTTTTCAGCGACACGTATATTAGAAATGAAGATTTTAATAATTTACTCGCAGAGAAACATGAGAAAGCATACATCTGCTCGCTTAACAGTCCGTCACCGTATCGATTATAGGCATCGGATAGATAAACGATGTTGTTTGCATCCAACAATACGTTTATGCTAGCGTACAGCAACGTGACAATACGTTATCACGAACAGTACTTATGAACAATAGATACAGGAATTTACATCGTGTTTAGTGATGGGATTAAGTTCGATGTGTGCTTTGGAATCTGAATTAATTCGTTGCTTGCATGTCATGTTACCAATGTTGGATATTATCGACGTGAAAATAATAATTGTGCGTCGAATATTAAATATAAATTCCAGTGTTTGTGTCTAGCAAGATATTTAAACCTCGAAATTTTCAAGAAATCCGAAACATTCCGATTTAACCATAAACCGAATTTTATTTTAATTAAGGAACGCATGAATTTCCAGAATATAATTACTTTTCGCGAATTATGTATACAATCACACCCATAGATATTTTCCATTTTAAAAATACTATAAATTAATTTTTCCTCGCGGGTGGATTAAAAGAAAGAATTAATTTTTGAGGCAAAGAAGCGTAACAGTAATTTTCAAATATTACAGTATTTATAATACGTCATTAGTAATGTCGCGATAATAGTACAATCACCATTTGTTCTGGCATGAATACCGAATAATTTTCCATTTAACTTTTTAACAGTGTGCCAGCTGAGAATTCGTCCAGTTTCCTCTTCAAAATCATTCGTTGATCGATCGACTGATAATTATACAAATTTCAAGCGTGTCGTTCGCGTTTCGTTCCTCTCGTTCGTCAAAATATTATGTAAACTCTAATTATCCGTTATGCATGTTTACACGTACCGAAAAACAACATCGTGCTTGTCATTTAGCGGTTGCATTGTATCAATAGTAGATTTATTTATCTATTTACACCAAAGAAATTAAAATTATAGACGCTTTAAAAAATATATAACTCAAAGGAAAAATCTTCATCTATATTTTTTCACAAAAAGTCGTAGAAAATCTTCGAGAATTCATTGCTGAAAATTGAAATAATTTCTATGCAAAATTACAAACTAGTCGATGATAAGCTTAAAAGAATCTTTTGTTATTAATATTCTATATAATTTTATCTAGTCATCACTGTACTATTAAATTTGATTACTGTATTACTGTAGCGATATTACGATCCTTCCATAGCAATTATTAGTTAAAAAATTTTCAAAATAAATGTGAAAAACTGTAATAAATCGTAGTTTTTTCTCTAATAAACAGACAAAGTTCAGGCTGTAGAGGGTTAATCGAAAAAATCCCAAATCTCGCTTAAACGAAGTTTCTAAGATTTCAAATGTTCCCAAATCGAACTATACATATTTCAGATTACCGTGTTACTGCAGTGATACCACGATTCATCTATAGCAATTGTAACTTTAAGAATTTTCGAATCAAAGAGAAAAAACTGTAATCAATCCTAATTTTTTCTCCGATAAGGAGAAATCGTTTTTTCTAACGATACCTCCTTCATATTTTTCTCAAAGTCACCAAACGTTTCTAATGAAAAAGAAACACGAATCAAAGTGATCCAAGGGACACGGCAGAGTTAAGCGTCCAACGACTTACGGACGCAGAAGACAGCAAGTAACCAGTATTCTGGCTGTAGGAAGGGAAAATTCTTGGCCACTGCCTCGAAGAATTCAGATATTTCGAATACAGCGAGGAAGTATCCTTGTTGAATCGCTAACGCAGCCTCCTCCACCTTCTTCTCTATCCGCTTCGATATCACGAATACCTCTGGGCGCATAAGCATGTCCACGATAAAAATGCTAAGCTCGTTGTTGTTCGAAGACGAGGAGGATCCGTGTCGTGTTTCCATAGTGCTCGTGACCCTTGGCGGAAAATTGTAGCGTATGGTGAAAAGTGTATGGTTTGGTAGCTTGTTGTACAAGGAAACGAGAGGCTGGTATAAGGTCCTTGGCATAGTTAGAGAGCCTGGCAATTTTCAATATTTTTCTGCAGACTTTACGCGGAGATTGCTTTCGCGGCCCTACGCTGCTGGTGGCGGTGCTGGAGCACGGGACGAGAAGGATCAGATCCAGTTCTACGAATTTACAGTTATCGTTCTTGCTCGTTACCGGGCCTCGAGCACGTATAATTGCGCTGCACTACCTTTCGGGATAACGATTCTCGGGTAATTTGTTGTTACACGCTTTTGCAGCGACGTGCGAGCGGGGAATGTTGGATTTTTTCTCTTTTTTTTTTTTTATATTTCTAGAGCGAATAGATTGGTCTGTTGTTCGTTTTAATTTATCGGTTCGTTGTTTAAGTGTATCGTGTTGTTTTAAAGTAAATAGATTATTTTGTTTTCGTTTTTTTATTTTTTTTTTATTTTCTTTTTTATTTTTAAATTGACTGTTAGTTTAGATCGATTGCGCGAGAAGTTATTTTGACGAATGTTCTGATTTTTTTTTTATTTCGATAAAACTATTTAAGGGTTTGGGAAAATTGATTTATAGTTAATTGTTTCGCAGAGAATGTTTTATACGAATTAATTAACTGTTTATTTTCGAAGCTCGATTCGATATCTCTTTAATTTTATATGAATGATATGAAATGTAAATGAACGGGATGTACAACGGTAGGAATAATTGGGATTAAAAAAATTTCTCTTTTTATCTGTCATTTACAGCGTCGTTAATTAAATGGAATGGAAAGTTAGTAATTATTGGGATAAAAAATATCTTCTAGCAATTGGTCTTTGACGTAATATGACTAAATTACTGAAAAATTGTTGAAACAAGAAGTTTCTTCTCGCGTACGCGGAATTAAAATTGATACTCTCGTATTAACGCGGTAAGTGCAATTATTTTAATTAATGCTGCCCGTTTTTCGAAAAGAACTTCTAGAAACGGGGCGTAAAAATTGTGATTAATTAAATCCTCTTGCACCTGTTAATAAAATGATAATTAGTTGGTAAACACTGTTCAATTTACAGGACGCGTTGCTACATTTTAATAAATGGAAACGATTTCGCGTATGCAAATACCTGTGTAACGATATTTTGCGTTTTTATTGCATCCAATGAACGTTAATAACGATTATCTTTTATCGATGTTTTATGCGCAAAGGAACGGAGGTAAAATTACGTTCATTGTTTAAATGAGTTTTTAATCTCGATATTTAAAGATACAAGAAGAAACCCGTAAAATTTAAAAGATATTGTTAACGGTGTAATCGTTGCAAAAATATTTAAAATACAAAATTATTTATAATTTATTGAATAATGTAAAAAGAAATGGTTTGTAATTTATTTCTTTCATTTTTCATAAGTCAAACCGAAGACAGCCCCCAAAGTTATGATACGAAAATTTATTTTGTCCGATAGGAAGCACTCGATCTAACTGTATCAAATTAATTTAGTATCCAACATCAATTGTTATTGTCTTATAAAAAATTTCAAGAGCAATTTAATTTTCTGTTAATGGAAACAAAAAAATCTCAACTTTCTTTATTGTTACCAAATCTATCTTACATATACCAATAAATTATTATCAAATAATGTCTTTCTCCTTTTCTATCTTTCTCAATATAAACAATTTTACAAATTAAACAAATTTCATTTTAAAAATCCCTAACATTCTAAAAACATATTTCTTCCACTCCCACCTTCAAACATCACGTATCAATTTCAACCCCCATTATTGTTACCAATAAATTATTATGAAATAATATCTTTCTCATCTTCTCTCTTTCTCAATATAAACAATTTTACAAATTAAATAATTTCCATTTTAAAAATCCCTAATATTCAAAAACATATTTCTTCCACTCCCACCTTCAAACATCACGTATCAATTTCAACCCCCATTATTGTTACCAAATCTATCTTACATATACCAATAAATTATTATAAAATAATGTCTTTCTCCTTTTCTATCTTTCTCAATATAAACAATTTTACAAATTAAACAAATTTCATTTAAAAAATCCCTAACATTCTAAAAACATATTTCTTCCACTCCCACCTTCAAACATCACGTATCAATTTCAACCCCCANCTTGAATTATGAAATCACTTAGCCACCATTCAGCCCTTCTGGCTCCGTGGCCCCGCGTATCTAGGACGCTTCGAAAGAATGTCTCGTTCGCAACAGTTTTCTCCTCGAAAAGTTCCTTATTTCAGCCGTGAGATTTGAATGTGGAAAGGTTTACGACCCATGCTGGTCGTATCGTTTTTAGTAGCTTCGCAGGTTGCTTCGTTCCATCGCCCTGGGCAATTAACGTTCAGATTCCTCGTTGTTGGGTGCAGCAAGCTTGCACAGTCGTAAACCTGGCGAGAAGATCTTAACATGGGTTCGAAAATACCCGCTGTTACCAGCGTGCTTTGGCCTGGTCGGGAAAATATCTGCAGCGACCATATCTTCCTTAAGTTGTCTTCTGTAGGGAGCAACAAGGCTGCTTGGATTTTTGATTTTCCAAGGGGAGGAATTTATAGTTGGGCCGCTTATGCGGGTGGTTTGCTTCCGATATAGGTTTTGGTTGTCGGTTTATGTTTCCGAAGTCGATGTTGTGTGAAATCTTCAACCGTAAACCATTCTTTTCTCCCTCTTTTCTTTTCAACCCTCGTGCGTGCTTTGGAAACAGTTAAGACGATGTTACTTTTTTAATCAGTGTATTGATGTTTGCAGAAAGATATCAGCCGGTTGTTTTTTTTACTCGTAACTGCATATTTTAAATAAATATATCAAATTGGGATACGTTACGGGAGAGAAATAAAGTATTTTACGGTATTTAGAATAGAAAGTGATTGAATTTTCAATCGAGTTGTGTGCGATTTTATTGAATTATATTCTGAGCTGTTTGGTTATTGGTAAATTGAAAATTAAAATTAGGAGCGATGGAAGACGCAAAGAGAGGAATTAAAAATGAAGAAATACTAGAAATACTATACTAAGAAATACTAGAAATATTTTCTTAAAAATTGAATTTTGAACCAGGCACGTTCTAATATTTATTACCACAGATAGAGTGTTTTAATATTCTATATCTTGAATATCAACGAACAATTATATTTTACTAACTCTATTTCAACGATTTTAGATAATTTATAAACGTCAATTAATTAACACTAGGTTTACGAGCATCCATTGGATTATTTTAATGGGTGCATTGAAATACAAAATTTTTATAATATCGTTAATTCAATTTACTTTAAATCCATAGAGATCGATAGATATTTAGCAGAAATTTATTTAGTATATTTTTCGTACATAAATTTCATTTTGAGTTTCTATTTTCCACAAGATTGTTAAACGAAAGCTCGAAATTTGAAACAAATTTCTGCGTTAAATTAACGAGTTCCTTAAATCTAAATTTGAAGGATCCAGAGTATCCATTACAACAAGCTAATTCATAAAGTTAAAAAAAAATTCTTTATTAAACATTCTCCAATTTCGTCATCCTATCGACATAAAAAAGCTCGTTCCATCGTTTCGAGAGAAGTCCCTCGGCTTTCCTATTTTCTTCTAATTCAAACTTTTCCATGTAACACAAATCCCTTCTTCCTTTTTCCCAATTCGTTCTCCATTTCCACCGAACAAGCCCTTCTCCCTTCAGAAAAATCGAAACGCGTCTCACTTTTCGCTGGCCGGGTAATATTTTTCGTGAAATCGGGACAACGCCTACTAGTAGAAACGCGAAAATTCCGGGAATTTCTGTGTTGTCGGGTAGGGAAACAAGCAGTCGCTTCGTGTCACGAAAGTTGGTCAAAGGTGGTGATGTTTCATCCTTGCGCAGGGGATAATTCAAGGAAAATAATGTTGAGAAAGTTTGCCTCGCATTTGTCTAGCGCAAAGTTTGCTCAAAGCATTTGTTTGGTGGAAACCGTAACGAGATAATCGTGAGAAGTTTATGAATCTAATGGAAATTAAAATTAAAGTTTTGATGCATGGTTTCTTAAATAATTTTAGAGCAGGAGTTATGCTATCTTTTACAGTTCTTCGAAACAAATAGCATGATTTTTTTTTCATTTTCTCTATTTGGCGATCATTTAAAATTTTGCTTAAAAAATAATATTCCTATTTTAAAGAAATCTGTGAGACCCTTTATAATAATCATTAATTAGTACTGTAATTATTATTAACACAGATTTCTTCGAAGAATCTTTAAACAACTCAATACGATACCTTCTTTTATTTTCTCTGGACCTAGCGTTATTTTTTAACAAATTTCAGAGTCAACAAAATTTCTTAGTCTACGCGAAAAATAAATTTTAAAATCCTACAATTTTCTTTTCTCTTTTTATACCTTTAGAATATTTTAGCTCTACAAAAAATATAATATTAAAGAAATAAATGCAAAAATTTAACACGCTAAATCTGACAAAGGAATGTTTCCGTAATTCCGTTTCTTTGCTACAAATATATGTACTTAAACACGTTAAGCGCTACGTCAATTGTGTACTACGATGCGAGTTGAAAAAAGGTTTGATTCAAGAATAGGGAAGAATTCAAGAAGAAAACTGCAAAAGTCTTCAAAGCAAAGTCGCATCTTTGTTTAATATATTTCAATAAACCCCATTAATTTTTTATATAAATTATAAGGTACTATACTTTTTTAAATCGATACCGCCGATCCTTGGGAACCAATGACGGCTAGACGAATAGCTCGAAGCGATACCATGATAGTTTAAAAATTTTCAAATCTAAGCGAAAAACTGTAAGCAATCGTAATTTTTTCTGTTATAAGCAGACAAAATTCTGGCTATAGAGGGTTAAAACATTTTCAAATCAAATCGAAAAACTGTAATCAATCGTAATTTTTTCTCCAATAAGCAGACAAAATTCGGGCTATAGAGTGTTAACACATTGAGGACCGGTCACGAGATATCTCGTGTTTCGTTTCTTTCAATTCATAAAAGTAACAATTAATTATAAATGGGAAGTTACGTTTAAAAAAGACCGCTTTATCTGAAAATTGAAATAAAGATCTATATTTACTGTAGATATAAATGTTTTGTAAAAGCAGGCAAGTAGAAATTTTATTCGAGCGTAACTTTGTCCAGTAATAAGATTTAAAAAAAGTTTCTGGTCTTCAATGTGTTAATCATCGTTAAAAATTGTGGGAATGGTGAGTCTGAGGCGTGAATGTTTAATCTGGAGTGCTAGAGGTGTGAATAAAGAGTGTTCGGGACAGTGTGATCGAAGTGCGAGACAAATGCTTGGACTGAGCGATAGAAGTATGAGAAAAGAGTATTTGGACCGAATGATACAGATTATCGTGTCACCGAGGAGTTCCTGGGAATGCCTGAGCAGAGTGAAAGCGATTGAGAAATAGAAGAAGAGAGTATCAGGGAATATATGGATGGAGAGAATGCGCGTGCGAGTTAGTGGAGAATAGACACTCGAGAATAGTCAGTTGAATATAGAGAGTTGAGAATAGAGAATTAGAGAGCGAACATTGGAAGATGTAAGGGGGGAAAAAGAGTGAGAGACGGAAATATAAACGGAAGGAAAACGGAAGAACGTAAGATACGGAAGTCACTAAAGACACGGAAGAACGGAAGACACTAACACTTTCTGAAGTCTTTGTCAGAATAATCGAGCTCTGTGGCGCGTGGGAATTATTTGGTTTATTCGATAACAATAATAACAATAATAATACTGAAGTTCAACAATACTAAACAATACTCTTAATCACTCTATGTCTCTCCTCGCTACTCTCTTTCCTTACTGCCCTCTTGCCACACAATCTCTCGCGCCCCGAACATTCACTCGCTTAAATG
>SMSQ01018273.1:0-27098 GCA_019453375.1 Ctenoplectra terminalis
CTCGAACAGCAACTGCTTGAAAATAAAAATAAATCTCAGTGACTCAGTGCGACAATCGAGAGTTAAAGAACATTTCAAAGTTTAACAAAAAAATAAAAAGTAAGTCAAAGGTCCAACTTTGACGCACTTCCTCTATCGGTAACCAAAATTCAAGGTATCGAAATCGATTTTAATTTATAATATCGAACCAACATAAATTATTGTTTTCTTTCATATCTTTTCTCGATTACTCGTGCAAATATTTCATAGCATCGGTGCGTCATGGAAACATCAAAACAGCGGTGTTTTGTTTCCCTTATCCAGAAATCTGGCCTCCGACGAGCGCCAGGTAATACATATAAGGTAGCGGCTTAAGCCACCGAGGAATTTCAAACGGACGAAACTGGGCCCGCTTTCAGGCGTAGGAGAATCCAGTATTTTCTTTGCGTTCCTTTTCTTCTCCTCACGCACAGGTCATGACGAGTTCAAACATGCCCTGGCTCCGTATACCTTCCCACATAGCCACCCAACATCTTCGAACATCTTTACCTTTACGAGTCCTCCTCGATTTATCGTCGTCAGCGCGCGAACCACCGTGCCATTAATCTATTCGGTTTAGTCGCAGTTTTAACCGAGCCTCTACCACCTGTTGGAAGTGTTATTACTTGCTGTAGACTGTAGCCTCGCTACCTGTTGATAACGACACGGCTACAAAGTTATTCATTTACTCTAATATCCAATGTACCGGTGTGTAGAGGTTGGTTGTATATTATCGTCATTGTTAGCCAAGCTAATTTGCAGCGGAAGAAAATTATTGGGAATCCAGTCGAGTGGGATCGTGGATTTTTTGTTTCGATAAATAGCTAGCTTTGGTTTTAGAAATAGCTATCTGCGTCTCAGATAGAAATTAATTAACACTGGAACTATGGATGATGAAGGTACAAAAATGAAGGTGTGTACCAAAAAAATAAATAATGTAAGAGGGACGGATCTTTATCCGTATTTTTTTGGAGAAAATCATGGGAAATCATGGGAAATCGTGGAAAATCGTGGAAAATCATGGAAAATCTTGTGAAATATGTCGCGGTAGATTTATAAAATTTCTGTGAAAAATTATGACTCGATCAATTTAGCCACTTTGGTAGTTTTAGTATTAATCCTTTCCACTGTGAGTTACGGTCGATAATTTACCCCAACTGATTCATTTTTAATAAGCTACTTCCAAATGCGGTATTTTCCTTAATTTTCATACTTTTATCTTTAGTAACTCATATACATTGATAAAAATCGATGAAACTTATTTTTAATCGAAAAGAATGTGTTTTATATTATAAAACTGAGAGGAATGAATCGTATTACAAATAATAAACCAGAATGTCCGATTGTTTTAACATATTTTGTTAAATATTAAATTCAACTAGCTAGAAGGTATTAAAAAGTCAAGCCGATTCAAATTCCGTAAAGATCGATCTCTTCTCCGATCGTGCAAACAAAAATTAATAATGGTCAATTAATTTTAGATCGCTTTTATTTCCGCCAAATGTCAAGATAGGAAAATTAATTTTTGATCGCAGTAAATGAAAGGAATTAAAAAGAAAAAAAGATAATTAAGATATCGGTATTCCGAGCCACGAGATGACTCATTCTTCCCAATACAGGTTAAAAAAGTAATCAAAAACAAATGATCGATGAAGTACACACAGATTAACAACCCAGAAGATTCTAATTGGAAAAACAAGAATTTCTAAAAAAAAAAAATCCAATATTGCCTCCAATGCGAATAACACGTTTCCCAACGAACTACTCGAAACTCCACGCACCGTATCCGCACCGAACGAAAAATAATTACAAAACGATCAACCTCTTAGAATCGACGAAAATAGGTAGAAACGGGCTGCACAGAGTATCCCGGCCACAAATCAAACCAAATAATCAACGCGAACGTTCATCAATCAAAGCTCTGTTAAATAATTTATGCCCCTGTTTCCATCGTGCTCCACCGAAACACCTTCGCAGCGCCCAACTTATCATTCCCTCCCGCTCCCAAAACGCGACATCGAGCCAACTTTCCCCCATAAATCCATCAAGAGCCCGAGAATCCACCTGAAGCCAATTCCCAAGCAAGCGGCAGCCTAACTCCGCGACCTAAACTCCGACAGTCAGGCACATCGACATTCCGTCTGGCAGGGTGCAATAGCCACAGCGAAACGTTGCCGGCCGAACCCAAATTTTCATTAAAAAAGCAAATCTGTTGGGCCCCGTGGTAGGCGTGAGCGGTTTCGTTTCACAGGCTGCCCTCGTGTACGCACTACCTGTTGTGAACGTTGACGATAGACGGACAGAGAGGCGAGGAACGCTGGCTCGGTTGAGAGAAGCAAGATAGAAGGTGCCGCGGGGGCCCGTTCGTTCTTCCTTCAGCTGGAGAGCAGCGACGGGGGGGGGCAGTCGGAGGGGTCCGCGATCTCTGGGTCCTCCACCGGGGCAAGGAGAGCAGTGGGGACGAAGAAGGGTCCACGGTGAACTGGTGGGGGCCCTGGCGACAGACTGGCGGCCGCGCACCTGCACTCGCTCGCTGAGAGAGCCGACAGTCAGGGCCGCACCTACTAAGCCCCAGCTCCCCTTCCGCCATCGGCCCCGAGACACAAATCGGCCGAGTGCATTCCTCGTGTCCTTATCTCCCACGGAGCCGGCACCGAAAAGGTCATCGTGCATCTGATTCGAGCGGATTTCTTATTTTTTTTTTTTTTCTTTCTTTCTTTTCCTTTTCTTTTTCCGTTCTGGAGCTTCGTTTTGCTCATTCGAGGAACGTTTAGGTTGCTCTTTTGAGACGGTGCTTGAAAGGATTGGCGATTCGTTTGGATGGGTGGTTGGAGGATTCTTAAGGGCGATAGAGTAATTTTGAGATCAGAGGATGATGGTTTATGAATTCTTTCTTTTTTTTTTCCAATGCTTTCTTTCTATTTTGCGGGGTACTTGGAAGTTTGAGACGATAGAGCGATTTTGGGATCAGAGCGTGCTGGTTTGAGAATCTTTCTGAGAGGATCAATAAGGATTTTGTTTCGAAGAGAATGGCGGAGTTATGGATAGAGCATGGTGAGATTAAGAGCAATTTGCTTCAGCAGTATATACACTTTTATCCTGATTTTATTTTTTTCCTTTTTTTTTTTAAGTTATTCGAGTTGCTTTTTTTTAAATAAAGGTGTTATGTGTCGCGATTACAGGCCGATATTGAGGCAAAAACGTGATAATTTTTTAAAGCAATCCATTTTGAGAATTATATTTTTCGTAACGCTTTCCAGCTGCCAGATCTTGCTCGGATTAAACTGTTCTTATGAGAATGGAACCGAGATGAATATAATTTGCTCGTATGTTATTCTTGCAAATTACTGGCCGTGTGTCTTTCTCATAAATTAAGCAATCAAACGATACTTCGAGATTACCGGGCGATCAAGAAATCACAATAATTTCGAGAACTACCAGTACTTTGCGGACGCTCGTTCTTCGAGCGGCGAGATAAAATGCTCGTTGCATAAATGTCAGGACAAGCTCAATTCGATTCGAACTAAATTAATTGAGAAACGTGAGGCTGCAGATTTTATCTGCCGAAACGCACAACTATGATTATATTAATGCTAGATTAAATTTTTATAAAATCATGAGCAATTAGTTGGAGATATAAAAGATTCTCTTTTTTTGAGAGTTGAAAATAAATTTGATAAAATTTAAACCAAATTCCTGTTACGAAAAATTGGACAAATCAATGCACGCTATTTAAATTCCGATACAGAATTAACATGAATGAGAGATTGGTATTTGAGACGCCGTTGAATGAAATCGAACATCGATATCGGTTATAAAAAACGTCATTGTTGAACGACTTGTTTTCAGGCCATTAGTTGTTCTACATGTCCGAGGCGCGCTATCTTGAAAACATCCGGTGTTATTCCGAGTTTAATCGTCGATACTATCAATTTCTATTCGAATAAAGTGTTCCATGTGATAGGGAAATGAATTCCATCCATGCATACACTATCGCTCATAAGTATCCCGGTGCTTGGTCAATTTGCAGTAACAATATAGAAATGTAACTAAAATGTATAAATTAACGACAAGTTAGTGACTTAATCCAATATTGATCATCAATGAAATGCAAATTTAAACTATTTATTAAAATAAAATATATGATTCATGAACGTGTCTGCTATTTTGAAATACTGCTACCTGAGCTAATTAGTTTTATCAATTTTATCATAGCCTAGAAGTTAAAGATAAGAAAATTGCTAATTAAAAAAACAAACAGTTTTATTAAATTACTTAACGGACACTAATTTCGATACTGTATGTTAGTTAAATAATTTAAATGTACAATCAACGCGATCTATCAAACTTATCGTACTACAAAGAAAAGATTCGTGCAGAAAAGCTGTTTCTCTAAAAAAATATTAAACCGTGCCATTTAATACAGATATACATATTATATTTGTCCCACCAGCTTTCTCATCCCGATCACTGATAATTTCAGAAAATGCAATCTTAAACACCTAATTAAAAAACAAAAAAGAAACAAAATTATTTCTAATCCATCGATTTCTAATTTTAATTAAATCAGTATATGGATACTTTTGAGCAGCAGTGTACCTAAGTACGATACATCAACCGACTCGACAAAATCTAATTTATCAATTACCATCATCGACAACCGCAGAAAAATATTTACAAAATAAAAATAAAAAAAGAAGACCGAGATCTCGAGATTTATTTTCCCGCTGGTGATTCAAGTTGTTAACAGATGATACCGATATATTGCAACACGTAATATCAGTGCTACCTCCGCACAGGTTATGCATATTAGATTTCATATATTTCAGATTGCTCGTCGACGTTCGATCGATAAATAAATCCTCGATCCAAGTTTGCGTTCGAGTTGTTCTTTTTCCGTTTATTAAAAAAAAAAAAAAATGGAAAAAAAATCTCTTCGACTTTTATATTCGTTGCATAACTGTACGCGAGAATCGGTCGAAAACGTAACGAAGGCTAATCATCTTTGCAAATTTTCCCCGTTCGCGGCACACGTGCAACGCACTCCCGTTCCTGTTGCCGCTCGGCGAGCAAAGAAATCAAACGAATTCTCCGTTTCTTCCGCCACTTTACGAGCCGGAACGACTCGTAGCCCACAGCTTGGCCTCCCCGTTTGATTTTGCGTCACCTCGTTTCCACGTATCTAGTTTTCTCGATTTTATTTTCCCCTATTTTGTCCACGATCCGCCTCAAATTTCTAAGCCGACGGAACGAGCAGCTTCTTCTGGCTATATCCAGAGGAACCCGAGCTATATCTCGAGGAACGGTAGAGGACAGCCGGACGAGAAAGTGCCGTTAAAGTAATTACTAAACGCGGATTATGTTTCCTATTTCCGTTCCCCTTTGTTCGCGAAGTGGCGCGTGAAAATTGCGACCCACGGATGAATTTCACGTGGAACGTGGTTTAGAAAATTCTTCGCTTAAATTAACACGTTCTGCGAGGCTTGGGTCATCGGTGACCCATAATGGTTGTCAGAGGTAGGTACAGTGTCGAGCAAAAATTTTTGATCAGACATTCATTTTTTACCAGAAGAAGAAGAGTTTGTTTTAATGATCAATTTAAGAGTATATATATATATGTTAATTCTGTCGATGTTTATGGAAAGTTTATTTAAAGTTTAATCCATTTTATTAAATTAAATTGTATTTTAAGACTTGATCGAACCAGTCAGAATGACTGGTTCATTACTTTTTATAGAAATTTTATAAATTTAGAATGATGCATTTTGCGGATTTTCTACGATTTTTTGTAAAAAATATATAGAAAGAATTGTATTTTTTTGTACAATTTGTATTCACTTTTTTTTTTAAATATGTAGAAAGAATTGTATTTTTTTTTGTAGGATTTGTATTTACTTTTTGTAAAAAATATGTAGAAAGAATTGTATTTTTTTTTGTAGAATTTGTATTTACTTTTTCTAAAAAATATGTAGGAAGAATTATATTTTTTTGTAGAATTTGTATTTACTTTTTTGTAAAAAAAAATGTAGAAAGAATTGTCTTTTTGTGTAGAATTTGTATTTACTTTTTGTAAAAAATATGTAGAAAGAATTGTATTTGTTTTGTAGAATTTGTATTTACTTTTTGTAAAAAATATGTGGAAAGAATTGTATTTGTTTTGTAGAATTTGTATTTACTTTTTTGTAAAAAATAAGTACAAAGTATTGTTACCCTTATTATAGATATTTTTCCAAATACCTATCATTTTTATTTCTTTGGTACAAATAAATCTACCTTAATCGCCGGTAGTTCTAGCGTTAAAACAAGAATCAGTGACTATCTTCAAGAATATTAATTTATTCCAAATGATTAATATTCTACGTGATTTTGTTTCGCTGTTTCGATGACAGTAATTCTTCCGGATCAGCTCTTATGTAATTAAAAGAAAAATTATCTGATATTATTTGCTGTTCTTTCAATACTTAACAAAAATCCATTTTCGAGTTTTGATTCTGTTATCCGTGCTAGATTATTTTAAATAATCCCATACCACTGCTTCAACAGTACATTAAAGAGTATCTTCGTTCAAACAAGATAAAATTTACCTCCGTTAAATGATACGTATTTAAATATAATTTTTGACCAGATTTTAATATTTTATCGATTTATTTATCGCCTTCATTTTCTCAGTATTGAACGCGTTACCTCTCTGCACTCCACTGGCGCCGCTATGGCGACACGTGTAACTTTCTTTAGAAGCTAAGCTTTAATTTAAATTTCCTATCTCTGTCGATCAATTTCTTCTTTCTGTTCCGAACCGAAGCAAATTAACCGACTAAAATAAAAAAATCATAAACACTTATAATTTCTTTTTCTTTCCAAAGCAAAGCTTAAAATTTTCGCGATAGTCCCGTGAAACTAAAAAAAATTTAGAATTATAAAAATACTGTTCATAATTCTATAACCCTTTACTCCGATGTTATAAAAAATAAACAACAATCCCCTACTATCGTTTGCGCAAATGATTCTTTAATATAATAATTAAACATTATTTTTATCCTGCACTGGTTACAACGGCGCCTGATAATAAATCAAAATGATCGAACCAACGATTTTTGAAGCCGTTGGAATAATTACGAGCGGTAGCGTGCATCGATCATCAACTTAGAGGGCAGCACGATCGATTCCATGGCGGGTGCAGAGAGTGGTCGTAAATTACGATACTTAATTAACGTAATCGGGCTGCGCTTTACGAAGTTGTTCCAACGGCCACGTAAACGCGGACCAGCTCGTGTACGCGTGTAGGTAGGCCGTGCTGATAAGGCTTATCTAGCGCGCGCCACGCCGTGGCTGAGTTTGCATATCAATGGGAGTTCTTAAGAATAGACACTCGCGTGTCGCGTTCAGCCGGCACTCACGCGCGTTAATTCGCGCGATTACAAGCTGTTGTTGACTTTCAGCCTCGCGTTTCTTTCGGTCCGATTGCACGAGCGCTGCTCCGAGCAAAAGGGAAACCTCGGAGACGGTGAACGAGTTACGGTGGCAGCGTGAGAAATCGGTGAAATTCATTCTTAATCCGTTGCTGAGTTATATACCAGAAATTATGTTCCTATGATACCGAATGATTCAGTTTAGGAGGATATCTGTGCTTGTCTCCGTAATTGCTAAGGTTGTTTTTGAAAAATTAATTTAGAAAGATGAGATCGATTAACGGGTTGGATAAACTGGATACGATAATTAGGTGGAATTTAGGGTTAATTTTGGTACGTAGTTTAGGTTTCGAGACGAATGATTGAGTTTCTGTTGTGTTTCTTTTTTTTGGGCTAGAGTTTTTTAATCGAATGGTTACTCCGTTGAGCAATGTGTTGCGTTGGAAAGCATCTGTGTGTCATTAATTGACTGTTATTTACGGAAACGAAGTTTAATGAGCACCAACTTAATATTTTAGATGAGGGTCATTTTGCAATTTAAATTTGTAGAGTTATCTACAAAGGAAAAGTGTTTTGAGGAGATAGCATTTTGGATCCAACAATCCAATGTATTAAACAAATAGAATTTTGCTATACAACTATTCAAGAGAAAAAAATTTGAGTATATCACATTTTATGTGTACCGACCTAATATATTAAATAAATAGAATTTTATGGTACAACTCTCCACAAAAAATAAAATTTGAGAAGACGACATTTTGTATCCACCAACCTAATATATTAAACAAATGGAATTTTACTATATAACTGGTCCCCTCCCAAAAAAAAATGAATCGAGAAAACATTTCATATACATCAACCTATTATATTAAATAAATGGAATTTTACCATACAACTGTCCCATAAAAAAAAAAAACTTGACAAAATGAGATTATATATACACCAACTTAATATATTAAATAAATAGAATTTTATCGTACAACTATCCACAGAAAAAAAAAAAAAATTGAGAAGATAACATTTTGTATCCACCAACCTAATATATTAAATAAATAGAATTTTACCATACAACTCCCCCTTCTCAAAAAATTGAAGAAACGACAATCTCCATGCACCAACCTAATATGTTAAATAAATAGAATTTTATCGTACAACCCTTCACGAAAAATAAAATTTGAGAAGACATTTTGTATCCACCAACCTACTATATTAAACAAATAGAATTTTACCATACAACTCCTCCTCCTCAAAAAAATAGAAAATAGAAAACAACATTTCATATACAACCTATTATATTAAATAAATACAATTTTACCACACAACTATCCAGGAAAAATAAAATTTGCGAAGACATTTTACATCCCCCCAATCTAATATAATAAAAAATTTAAATTTGACTGTATAACTACTCACGACGAAAAAAAAAAAAAAAAAAAAAAAATGTTCCCTGGCATAATGCACATATCGCAGGAACACAAGCGACACGTATACCTTTTCAGTTCAAATTTCGCCAGGCACGTAGCACTCTCACAGGTGTCACTTTAAGCGAAACGTCGTTCCACGTGAAAAGTAGGAAACAATTTTTCCTCGTTATCGGCTCGAACGAAACCATACTAGGCCGTAGCGTGGGATTATTGTTCGCTAGTAGACGCACTTATATGGCCTCGCGGTTATTCTTAATACGACGCTGCATCCCGAGCGCGATAAAAACAGCAAGTGTTCGCGCTAATAAACAATAATGACACGTTGAACCAGTTCATGCCGGGGCGAGAGCACGGTAATTTGCATTCGCCGTAATTGCGATTCAGCGTCGAGCGGCGGTGCTCCCAACAGCCTCGTCTATCGGCGCCGATTTTTCTCCTCTTACGATCACGGGAACCGTGTTTCCCCGACGACATTTCAGCGCTTTCGAGCGTTACATTTTTCACACAGAACCGTTCGAGTCTGTAACTCGCTAACACGGATTCCTGAAAAACCCATTTGTCCGTATACTTTCCCATGGCCGATCATGGTGCACGGTTTACGAGCACAGGAAACTGTGGCTGAGCGAAGCGGAATGGAAGTTCGTTAAGCGGATTTATTACGAAAATTGTTTATAGTCTTTAATCATGCGGTTCAGGGAATGTATTAATGATTATGGAGACTATAAACGTATATATTTATGGATAGAAAATGGAGGGTTAGATTTTTTTCTATTTTTTCTTTTTTTTTTTTTTTTTCATGGATAGGAGTGTTAGGAGACTTGATAATTGCTGTGATTATGCGATGCGAGGAAAGTTCACGTATTTACAGGTACGATTAACCTTGTACGATTTTATGGCAGTTTTCGACTCAATCGTATTGTTATTTTTATGTTCGAATTTTTTTTATTTATAGATTTTTGTGTACTTGTGGAAAATTATAGAGGTAACGGTACATAGAATGAGCATAGTAAATAAAAATATATAAATAAATGTACTAGTAATGTTTAGTGAATAGAACATTGTTTTGATTATATTCATAATGATGAATTTTTATAAAAATCCGCTATCTACTGATTTAGGGTAAATGTAAAAGGTTTGTTGTTAGCGGGCTCGAAAATTATTTTGATTGACTTTTATGTTAATGGCCAGATGCCTTGGTACTTTATTATTTTTAATATTGATCGTGCTGTTGGTATTAAAGAAAATTATATAATAAATACTTATTAAAGTAAATTGGTAAAATTAAAAAATAGAATGATGCAGTGGAGAAATTTTGAAATGATGCAGTGGAGAAAGTTATTGTTTGTGTAATCAATTGTTATATTTTTGTATAGAATATTTGTAGAAAGACAAATTTACTAGATTTTAATATTTAATTAAATTTACTAGAATTCATTGGAAATGTATGGATTGCACAGAATCTATGTAAGAATCTTATGCGAACGTTTCATAATTTGCGAAAGCAATTTAGGTACGAAGCAAAATTTTGCAAACGTCGCGAAGCAAATTTGCAAGTATAATTTTTAAATGATACGATTTGCAAACTCACGTTGTCCACTTTGAAGTCTAAGCTAGTCCTTCGAAACTTTTCCATTTCTGATTTAAAATTCCTTTTACACGGTAATATAAAAGATAGTTTTTAAATTCTACAGTGTGTTTCGTAATCGATGAAGAGATTCACGATGTTAATGCTAAATTTCATAATATATTAATATTTTCTAATAACAATTATTATATAATAATATAATTGATATTAGCATATATATTATAATAGTATATAATAATTATAGCTATATATTACACGAAAAAAATAAGCTAAAACTAAAAAGTAAAATATCTTTGCTTAAGTCTTCATTTTCAAGAATCACTTTTCAAAACTTCATTTAACTCTTTGGGGCACGCTGGAATTAAAAGTGTCCCACCATAATGCATGGTCACTTTTAGTCCCACCCTTTAACAATAAATTCAATTAAAACGATTATTATTTTTTTATGTTTTTACATTTTATGTTTTGTGCAATTTAAAAGGCAATAAAATTTCTATGCAACATGGGTCTATTTTATTATCCGAAATCCTGTGCCACAAAGAGTTAAAACACCCGAATTTATTTACTATATTCATATATTACATTCAATGCATTTATTACATTCAATAATTAATCACAACACACCAAGTCAAAATACACACTTTTTCCTTAATTCATACACCATTAAAATAGATGATGTACAACAAAATTCGTCAAGTGAAAATAATTTAGATACACCTGGTATTTAATCAATTTTCAAGCTCAATTTCCTCAAAAGCAAAGTCAAACATGTAAAAAATCTATTTTCATTTTTCCTTATAAAATAATCTCTTTCACGAAACACTCTTACACAAACTACCACAGTTTATGAAAACGTACATAGAGCAGATCGAGGCGAATCGGATCAAAATAACAGTTCAAAACAAAGATTCTTAAGTCTAAAATAATTTCTTATTATCAGTGTTAAAATCAAATAGGTATTAATTACGAATTTATAATAATAAGCTAACTCTCTGAAGAGTTATGCTTATTTATAACAATAAGCAAACTCTCTGAAGAGTTATGCTTATTTATGACAATAATTTAACTCTCTAAATTTCAGATGTCCGTTTTCCACGATCAAACATAAAATGATTCGATTCGCCACGACCCACCCTACTCGAAATTCACAAGCTCTGTTCATACGACAGAAAGATCGTTTTCGAACCTTGAAACGAAAGAGGAAACAAAACACGCGGGTGCTGGCCATAAAAGGTCGTTCATGAATATGCATCGCGAAAGCGCAAGAAGCGAAATGAGTAATAGGGGAGGTATAATGAGAGGCTGATTATGATGTAAGCGGTTTATCCAGGCATAATGATTCGGGTAGCAGATTGCGACCAACGAATGCCTTCACTTTCTACCTTTACACCCATTGTCCACAGCATTGTCGAGCAATGCAACACGATTGTTCACGACTATCCCGATGTCTGACCTTTTCCACATGATATTTATAAGATTTGCTGCACGACGACCGTGACTTTAGGTGAGGTCGTTATGCAAATCGCGCGTCCTTACATTTATTATACCTGTTAAGTACCTACGTCGTATCGGGTTTCGAAAATAATATTATTTGAGTAACGATCGAATTTGCAGGTGGTTCATGTTGTTTATATGGCACTTGGAATAAAATTTAACACTCCGAGCGACCGACTCCAGTTATGGCAAAAAATGTGGACCAGCGGTGGAACGTCCCCTTAACCCTCTGTAGCCTGAATTTTGTTTGCTTATTGGAGAAAAAATTGCGATTGCTTATAGTTCTTCGTTTAGATTCGATAATTTTGTAAAATAATAATTGTTATGGATGGATCGTGGTGTCGCTACGGTGATACAGTAATCAAATTTAATAGAACGGTGATAACTAGATGAAAGAAATTTTTTAAAACATAGATACTAAACATAGATATACGTAATACAGTAATCAAATTTAATAGAACGGTGATAACTAGATGAAAGAAATTTTTTAAAACATAGATACTAAACATGGATATACGTAATACAGTAATGAAATTTAATAGAACGGTGATAACTAGATGAAAGAGATTTTTTAAAACATAGATACTAAACATGGATATACGTAATACAGTAATCAAATTTAATAGAACGGTGATAACTAGATAAAAGAAATTTTTTAAAACATAGATACTAAACATGGATATACGTAATACAGTAATCAAATTTAATAGAACGGTGATAACTAGATAAAAGAAATTTTTTAAAACATAGATACTAAATATAGATATACGTAATACAGTAATTGATACGGTAATACAGTAATGAAATTTAACAGAACGGTGATAACTGGATGAAAGAAATTTTTTAAAACATAGATACTAAACATAGATATACGTAATACAGTAATGACATTTAATAGAACGGTGATAACTAGATGAAAGAAATTTTTTAAAACATAGATACTATACATGGATATACGTAATACAGTAATGAAATTTAATAGAACGGTGATAACTAGATGAAAGAGATTTTTTAAAACATAGATACTAAACATGGATATGCGTACGATATATCGATGAACTATTTAATGAATTAAGAAGAATTGTTATTAAAATTACGGTTAGATAGTGATAAACGACATCATTAAAGGCGCGTAGTAGCGTATAATTATATCGCTTCACGTGACAACGTGTCGAAAACACAATATTTGATCAATTTTTCGATACCCGCTTGACACGACCGTTCGGTCGATTTAATTTACTGTAGGCATAGGATTGTCACGTGTTTAACAAGAACGATAACAGTACGCTTATAAGATTTGTGGGACAGTGACTTGGATTTGCATACTGGGTCGACGTGATATCTTAATCGTGCTTTACAATAAGTGTACTTAAAACTTAAGATGGAAATTCGTTTAACTTTTGACGCACATTTCTGTGCGATTCAAATGTCAGAGGTTGAGAATTATAGTTACGTAGACAGAAAAGAAAAAAAAAAAAATAAATAAATAAATAAAATTCTATAGTAATATAGAATAAAAAATGTTGGCATATGAAATTATAACGTAGTTAAATTTTCTTTAGACTTATACCACTATGATTCTCGGTTCCTTATATTTCTAGATTAATTAAAAAGAGATTTACAAAATAATATTGCATCGATTGCGAATAAAAAATTGTAAACAATTTAAGAGATCTAAATTTTTGATCTGTGTTGAATTTTCGAAAATTAGAAGCACGCATAGAGAATTTTTATTTGTTATTTGTGACAAATTCTCGATAGGCCATTGATTTTTTTGTTTACCTCAATATTTAATTCATTGCATTGAGTACGACTGAATAATTTTTGCATGACGAATAATTGACGGAAACTGTTTAGAAAATTTTTATTTCTAATTTGTATTCAATTCCAGACTGTCCAGTGATTTTCTGTGTCTTAAATATTTAATTTGTTGCATTGAATACGACTGAATAATTTTTGTATGAGGTATAATTGACGAAAATTGTTTAGGAAATTTTTGTTTTTGATTTGTATTCAATTTCAGACTGTCCAGTAATCCTATATACCACAAATATTTAATTCGTTGCATTGGATGTAACTCAGAATTAATATATTTGTATAGCTACCATTTTTGTACCCGTAATCAGTTTTTGATAATTTCTAACGAGGTCGTACTCTAGAGAATTATTTTTACGAAATCGTTAGGTACATGTGCACTCGGGTAAGTGTTGATACCATTTATCAGCACGTGTCCAACACCGAACAAAAATAATCGAATGCTTTTCGATTATCGCCCAGGTGCGATTGATAACAATCATTAAGAGGATAAAAATGAATTAATGTATTTCGATGCTTGTACCGATAATTGAGTACGAATCGGGTGGTTAATGTCATTTCAATAATATGTAGTACGTCCTCGCCTCTATATCGATAATTCTATTAAAAATCTCTATCTTCTTTATCTTACGTTTTCAAGTATCCAACACAATTAGAAACGTTTCTGATTACGTACCTGTTGCATCACTACCTGTTACGAAATGCCCATTTTTTAAGTCCTCACAAAATTCTGTCACCATTTTGTTAATTATCCTTATTTCGCTCCAACTATTATTTTTTAAAAATATACGTTTCCTTCTAAATTTCATTCGTGTTATGTCAGTTTTTCATATCTTGCAATACAAATAAATAATAGCTTTATTATTAAATACACTGCTGGCCTGAAAATTTGGCGCTATCACATTACATTTATTTCTAGGAACGCAGGAATTTTCTAGTTGGAACATTTATTCATTACAACAGCGGTAGTCAAGGTTTACGAGATTAAAGAGGTATATTTTATCTTTGAAAACAGGAGTTTAAAATCGTAACACTTTAGGAAACTTTTCAGTCGAGAATTTATCAGACTACACGAAATTTCTATTAATATTTACAGTAGATATTATAAGTTGCGAATGTGTAAAAAAAATTAACGAAGGTTCCAAATTTTTGGCCGATGGTTGTATATTCTTAAAAAATAGAGATTAAATAGAAAATTTGTTTAAATTCAAATTATAAAAAATGTTGGCATATGAAATTATAACGTAGTTAAATTTTCTTTAGACTTATACCACTATGATTCTCGGTTCCTTATATTTCTAGATTAATTAAAAAGAGATTTACAAAATAATATTGCATCGATTGCGAATAAAAAATTGTAAACAATTTAAGAGATCTAAATTTTTGATCTGTGTTGAATTTTCGAAAATTAGAAGCACGCATAGAGAATTTTTATTTGTTATTTGTGACAAATTCTCGATAGGCCATTGATTTTTTTGTTTACCTCAATATTTAATTCATTGCATTGAGTACGACTGAATAATTTTTGCATGACGAATAATTGACGGAAACTGTTTATAAAATTTTTATTTCTAATTTGTATTCAATTCCAGACTGTCCAGTGATTTTCTGTGTCTTAAATATTTAATTTGTTGCATTGAATACGACTGAATAATTTTTGTACGCGGTATAATTGACGAAAATTGTTTAGGAAATTTTTGTTTTTGATTTGTATTCAATTTCAGACTGTCCAGTAATCCTATATACCACAAATATTTAATTCGTTGCATTGGATGTAACTCAGAATTAATATATTTGTATAGCTACCATTTTTGTACCCGTAATCAGTTTTTGATAATTTCTAACGAGGTCGTACTCTAGAGAATTATTTTTACGAAATCGTTAGGTACATGTGCACTCGGGTAAGTGTTGATACCATTTATCAGCACGTGTCCAACACCGAACAAAAATAATCGAATGCTTTTCGATTATCGCCCAGGTGCGATTGATAACAATCATTAAGAGGATAAAAATGAATTAATGTATTTCGATGCTTGTACCGATAATTGAGTACGAATCGGGTGGTTAATGTCATTTCAATAATATGTAGTACGTCCTCGCCTCTATATCGATAATTCTATTAAAAATCTCTATCTTCTTTATCTTACGTTTTCAAGTATCCAACACAATTAGAAACGTTTCTGATTACGTACCTGTTGCATCACTACCTGTTACGAAATGCCCATTTTTTAAGTCCTCACAAAATTCTGTCACCATTTTGTTAATTATCCTTATTTCGCTCCAACTATTATTTTTTAAAAATATACGTTTCCTTCTAAATTTCATTCGTGTTATGTCAGTTTTTCATATCTTGCAATACAAATAAATAATAGCTTTATTATTAAATACACTGCTGGCCTGAAAATTTGGCGCTATCACATTACATTTATTTCTAGGAACGCAGGAATTTTCTAGTTGGAACATTTATTCATTACAACAGCGGTAGTCAAGGTTTACGAGATTAAAGAGGTATATTTTATCTTTGAAAACAGGAGTTTAAAATCGTAACACTTTAGGAAACTTTTCAGTCGAGAATTTATCAGACTACACGAAATTTCTATTAATATTTACAGTAGATATTATAAGTTGCGAATGTGTAAAAAAAATTAACGAAGGTTCCAAATTTTTGGCCGATGGTTGTATATTCTTAAAAAATAGAGATTAAATAGAAAATTTGTTTAAATTCAAATTGACATTACAATAATTACTGTCCAGAGGTTTTCACGTTAATTAAAAAGTGGTTCCAAATTTTTGGCCGATGGTTGTATATTCTTAAAAAATAGATTGAATAGAAAATTTGTTTAACTTCTAATTGACATTATAATAATTACTGTCTAGAGGTTTTCACGTTAATTTTACAATATTTTTTGTTATGAATATGTATTCGCTACTATAATTAAAAATAGCAAATAAGATTTAACCCTTTGCACTCCTTTGGTGCCGCTATGGCGACACATATAACTTTTTTCAGAAGTTAAGTTTTAAGTTAAATTTCGTATTTTCGTTAATTCACAATATTTTTTTCTCTTTTAAAATAAAGCAAATGAACGAAATAAATAAAAATCGTACACATTTATATTTCTTCTTCTATTCTTCTTCTTTTTAAAACGCTTTAACCCTCTATGGCGCCATGTTACTTAAGAGTTACATACTGATGTATTTATATTTAAAAATATTTATCTTATTTATTAATCACTGTATTATTAAAATTTGTTACTGTACTACTGTAACGATACCATAATCTATCCGTAGAAATTATTGGTCCAAAAATTTCAAAATCAAAGTAAGAAACGAGTAAACCAATCGCAGTTCTTCTTTTTTTCTCTGATAAACGAACAAAATTCGGACCACAGAGGGTTAAGTTTTCGTAACAGTCCTCCGAAGCTTAAAAAAGTTTAGGAGCGCAAAGAGGTTGATAGAACAGTGGTTAAACAAGGAATCTACTGACTAAAATAATAAACAATTATAAAAAGTAATTTAAATCCATAAAATTTATATAATGAATNTTTTTCAGGTTAATTAAAAAGTGGTTCCAAATTTTTAGCCGATGGTTGTATATTATTAATAAATAAAGATTAAATAGAAAATTTGTTTAACTTCTAATTGACATTATAGTAATTACTGTCTAGAGGTTTTCACGTTCTCTTTTAAAATAAAGCAAATGAACGAAATAAATAAAAATCGTACACATTTATATTTCTTCTTCTATTCTTCTTCTTTTTAAAACGCTTTAACCCTCTATGGCGCCATGTTACTTAAGAGTTACATACTGATGTATTTACATTTAAAAATATTTATCTTATTTATTAATCACTGTATTATTAAAATTTGTTACTGTACTACTGTAACGATACCATAATCTATCCGTAGAAATTATTGGTCCAAAAATTTCAAAATCAAAGTAAGAAACGAGTAAACCAATCGCAGTTCTTCTTTTTTTCTCTGATAAACGAACAAAATTCGGACCACAGAGGGTTAAGTTTTCGTAACAGTCCTCCGAAGCTTAAAAAAGTTTAGGAGCGCAAAGAGGTTGATAGAACAGTGGTTAAACAAGGAATCTACTGACTAAAATAATAAACAATTATAAAAAGTAATTTAAATCCATAAAATTTATATAATGAATCTTTCGCGTTACAAGCGATGGAATTTTTACGAGCTTCAATATTTTTGTTTGTCACTTTTCGGTATTTCCAGATAGTTGTTACTGTCTTATCATTAACTCTTATTTACGTACGATTAATCGATATTTTCTCGGTGGAACTTTGTATTCATATTTGAACATTAAAATCGTTTCGTTGCTCAAACACCGTACTGATGGCCCGATAATACTTCTAGACAAAGAAGAAATTAAAAGATGAGGCCGAGATGATAGCGTGTAAGCTCGGTAGATAAGGCTAGATAATTGAGTACTAATGTACCTGATCCTACAAGGTTCTGGAATCGTACGATGCAAGTATTCTGAAGACATTCGAGTAAATTTTTCCATTTCTAGCTATCATCGTTGTATGTTTGTTGAATGTAAAATAATTTTTTAATTATTCGAAAAAGTATCGAAGAAATTCAATATTTATTCTTGTCTTATTTTCAACGAGTAAGTAAACGATGGAAGGGAAATTTATTAACACTAAAATCTACCAAAGCGGTCAAATGACCAGTTCCTAATTTCACATAAATATTTTACAAATTTGTAACAGTCCAATTTTTAATATATTTTGTGATTTTAATAAAATTTTAATAAAATGCACGGTTAAAGGTTTGTTTTTATACGCGTTACATATTCTTTCAAATATTTATTATTGTCATTTTTTTTAGTACAAATATGTATACTTTAATCGTCGGTAGTTTTAGCGTTAATACAAGTCTTTGTAAAAATATTGCCGCATCAAAGTATTTATATGTATTTTTTTTTATTCTTTTTTCCACGGTTTGCATTAATTAAAAATACTTCAGGTAATACCGCAGATTTTTATGCATTTATGGAAAATTTAGTGGCAGAGATATACAAACAATGCATATGATGAGCAAAAATATATAAATGAACTAATATTTAGTTAATAAAAGGCAATTATATATTGTATACTGTACTTTTTAAATTATATTCATAAGAAAACATGAATATGAATAGAAATCCGCAATCTATAATTTATTAACATATTGAAAACTTTAGCAACGTATTACCGAGAAATAGTTCGCATTCAATCGACACAGATTCGTGCATTTTACACGCTTGTCCATGAACCTATCGTTTAATTTATTTTTCCTGCAGCCAATTGGCCGTTATTAAAATCATTAATCTTTTGGTTTTATTGCTCGGTAATTAAATTGCAAAGAGTCGGTTGCAAGCATCGCGCAGCATTGGGACGTGCCTCGTCAACAAAACGACAACGATACACGAGGATTGATTTTCGATTTAAATCGAATGCAACTGCATACTAAACCACGCTCGTAAACCTACATCGGAACCATATAACGTGCTTCGAGTTATTTATAGTGGCTCGTGAAAAAATTATTAATTTCCAAGTAATAAGACGAAAACAAGAAGCTACGATTAAATCCTCTATGTATTATTATTAATATCAATAAACATTAGGATAATTATAATCCTATGATTATATATTTCTATAAACGTGTGTTTCAACGTTTTTCAACGAGCTTGAATATTTATTAATTCTTCATTTATTTTATATCATTTTTAATTTATTTTACTTTTAGGGTGTTTTATATTATTATCAGATCGCAGATTTTTATGTAAATTTATATTTCTATGAAGGTAATTAAAAAAAATATATTAGCCAGATATGAAAGTATGTTTCTGTAAATATATTTTTCAACTATTTTTAACGAGCTTGAATGTTTATCAATTCTTCACAATTTCATAGATTTTATTTTATTTTATATTATTATTAGATCACCAATTTTTATATAGATTTATATAATTTTATATTTCTATGAATGTAATAAAAAAATATAAGCTAGATAGGTAATTTTAATTATTCACTAAACATTACGTGTATATTATAATGTGATAATATTATTTGTATATTTTAGCTTATGTGCATTCTGTGTATTTTTGTGACATCAAATTATACATAAATCCATAAAAATCCGCGGTATAGTTATCATCGTTGGTTCGAAAATTTGTGAAAAAATATGACGAAAGTCTCGAGACATTGTTTTTCCACAAGTTTTGATATACGTTGGTGATTTTAGGTGCTTCTGTACTCACAAAGGCGACATTACTCGATTGTACGGCGTTAACACTACTCGAGGGAGCGATCGTTTCGTCTTTCGAACACGTGTGTTCTTATCAGTGGTCATTTTTTTCTCAGGACACGATAACAGTACTTGCAAAGCGTAATTTCCGTTCGTGGCTTTTCGAGGAAACTTCGCGTTGTGAAATTATATTATTAATAGCGATGTGCTTTCTCAAAGGAACTCGTAATTCTGCTACTTTCATGATACGCAATAATTAATGAAAATTTAATATCAAAACAATGATATCGTTTAATAATTTTACTTCCAGACGATGACACGCTCTCGTATAAAAATTATAAATTCTTTTCCATCTCTATAATTTCTACAAATAATATTAAATATTTAATTACGAATTTCTGAAGTTAAAGTAACACATTTTTTATGTACAATTTATCTCAAAAGTATCCGGTTATCTTAGGTAATAACCCAACTACCAATATACTAGATATTAAATAAAAAAATATGCGATGCAAGGGAAATAAATTCTTTCTTCATATTTTTTCCAGAAAATCACCGAAAATCCGTAAAAATGGATCGCTTTTAATTAATAGAATTTATATAAAAAATTAGAAACCACTTTTAATCATTTAATAATAAAGATGGAAATAGTATTATAATAAAGATAGTAGTAGTATCATAATAAAGAAATAAATCTAAATCTATGTTTGATCACGATTGAATGTATAAAATTATTTAATCAAGCAAAAATGCATATAAAAAAGGAATTATATTTAAAAATCAAAGATGGCCAGATACTTCTACGACCAACTGTACATAAATTTTTCTCGAACGTGGAAAAGTGTGAGTAAAGAAACCCGGTTTGGTCAAACAGACTCGAATGAAATAGGAGTGAATAATAAATTAGATGATTTTTTCTTTTTTTTTTTTTTTTCTAACTTAAGAAAGAAACGTTTCCGAAGGAAGTTAAGAATAGAACGATTATAGGAATGCAATAGTTATGCAACGACGTCGAAAATATCGTTGTCGCGTAAAAAAGCTGAGGAACACGGTTTAAACCGACGGTACGGCGTGAAAGGGGCACGCATTTCTATGTTTTTGTAGAAACCGCAAGTGAATTCGCGGCAACGATCCGGCGCACCTGCGTTTCGTTTCGCATGATATCACAGCCATGCGATAAATTTTCATTGCCACGCGTGTAGGAATAAACTTTTATTGGCCATTGAGCGGTTTGAATTTAAACGCGCCGCCTGTACGCGCGTATATCCGCGTAAGAACCGCGTATGTAAGTACGCATAATACACGTGTGTATCGAGTGTAAAACGCAATGAACGTCTCGCGTGATCGTTTAAGGAAAATGTCGTTTACATTTGCGTTTATGATTATGGAAGTGGTCTGACTCAAAACTTTCGAGAAATCTTGCCTGTCGTTTGTTAGAAAAATGCTCGAGGGAAGAGAATTGATGAAAATGAATCTGTAGTTTATCTAGGAAAGAGGTTTAAGTAGAAAAAAATTGGAAGAAATTATAGTAAGGGAGTAGCGTGAAAGTAGTGGGAGTGAAAAGATCCTAAAAAATTGGGATCTTTTTTATCATTTATTTTACAAACGGTCTGGATTAAATATGTGAAGAAACTGAATTCGTGATTTGTTATGGGAATAGTTTTAATTTAGAATTAGAAGAGATTTTGTTTAATAATTAGTATGAAAGTATCTAATATGTATCAAGGATAAAGTACTATAGTATTATAAATAATATTCTGTTAATAATATTAGCAATGATATTATTATTAATAGAAAGATATTAATAATATTAATATTAATATTAATATTTTTCTTCTATAATAAGTCCATGGTAATAAAACCGTAATAATAATATTAACACTAATAATACAATAGCATCACATACAATGGTATTAATATTAATATTAATAATATTATTAATTATAATAATATATAATATTAATATTAATACAATAATACTAATAATATTAATATTAATACCATTATATGTAATACTATTTTTATTACGTATACTGTGATAATAATATTAACACTAATAATAATATAGAATTACATGCAACGATATTAATATTAATTTTAATAATACTATTGCATTATTAGCGTTAATATTATTACAGTATTATTACCATGAATTTATCATGGAAGAAAAATAAGAAAATTAATCGACCGAATATATAGCTGGTAATTTTTAAGGCACAATTGCTTAAACAGAATATTTTGAAAACATAAAAAGATAATTTACTTGTTAAAACGATGTCAAGAATATCCTGTAATTATCCTAACTCGCGTTATTCAAATGAATCGAAAAGAACATTTTCTAAACACCTTATGTAAGGTTCGTTTAGAAAAATGTCAACGTGCTAAACCATTTGAATTTCTAACGAGGGAAGGAGCGACCATCATTAGCGCGACAATAATTACGACGTGCGATGTCGAACGCGTTCAACCATGCTAAAGTGCGTGCATTTGCTCGCTAAAGCACAAGTACGTCGAACGTACATATTCTGCGAACCATTAAAAAGTTTTCCACGTAAGCTTAATATTAAAATTCCTTCGAACAAAATATTAATGTTTCATAAGTAATGTCGTAACATTATTACTTTATTTATTGAACAAATATATTTCTACACATCTATCAATATATCTTTGAAAGAGCGTTTCTTTTTCAATACAATTAATTTTAAATATCAAATACACGAAAAGCATTATCCATTATTTAAACAAAAATTAAAAAAGTGAGTGGAAGTGGAACACTAATTGCAACACTGTGTGTTGCACAAATTCGAGTAAAAAAATCCAGCAAATATAATTAAAAATATTCACGACGCGTGTAATTCAGACATTTTAAAAGTTAAGAAATATCAACGGTATCTTTCAAAATTTTTACACTATCATTTCCATATCATTTCTATAAATCAAAATTAAATTATTCATTTTTTTAATTTAACGTTGTAATATAAAATTTCCAAAAGTGAGATACAACTGAATTCAGATACAAAAGAGATAACAGAAAAGCTAAACTTTAGTTTCATTACTTAATTAGTAATTATATTATTATATTACGATATTATTAATTAATTAGTTTCATTAACAATAATATTAATACTAACAATACAATAATAACACATATATCGGTATTAATATTAATATTATTGATATTACTGTATCAATAATAATCTTACATATCATATTATTACATATTATTACAATTAATAATACTCTCATGCATCTTTCGAAACACGTTAAAAAAGTAATATGGTTTCAATAAATTAAATACAACCCAAAATAAAGACATCACTTATGAAATAACAAAATCTAGTAATCATTCAATAAATAACAATATGTATTCACCGTTATTAGACATTTAGTATCATATCAATTATTATTAATGTCCATTAAATATTACCATTCAACATTATTATCTTAATTCACAATAAAAGAAAATTATCATAATTAACATATTCTTATTTACTCTCTATCATTTATATCGATAAATATTTTACCTATCCCCGCTAGAAGCAAAGAAGCGTCTCATAAAGCATTCGATATTCGTATTTCTGAGAAACGATCGACGAGGACTTTTCGAAGCCTTGATCGCAATCAAGAAAGATGCGTGTATGCGTTTATTTATCCTTTTTCTTTTTTTTTTTTTTTTTTTTCCAATCGTTAACGATAGGAATCCGCCTCAGGATTCATACACGCATCGTGCAGTAACGTCAACGACTTACCTTGAGGATTTGAACCGTGGTTTCCGTGTCGTGACAGAAGGACGTAAACCTTTTTTTTCCTTCCTCCTTAACCGTCTTTTTTTTCGTAACGGAATAATCGATCAGATAGCCGAAGGACATGCTGCACTTACTGTTACGAATACAATTCTGCCTAAGTGAGAATATCTTGTTACGTTTAATCATTTTATGCGGGAATTCAATTTTTAAGTATAATTAAACGAAGACGTTACCTTCGAGGCTATAATTATAATTATTCGTTTGTGATATATTTTTTAACATCCGGCATCGTTGTTACGTTCGAAACGTCCAACAGGAAATTGTTGTAGCGAGCGACATCTTTCGGGAGGTTTCAGAGATATTTCATTCGGCCGCGGACGTTGCAGCTAGTGTCATCGCGTGTGAATTTCTTATATCAGAGTGGAAAAGTGGAATTTGGGATTATTAACGATAGATAGTTTCTCGAAAGGTATTTTTTATAAAGTTTGTAATATTTATAGAAAGAGTGTTGGTGCAGATTTTTTGATTTGTGGAATATTGAATAAAATAATTTTGGATGCGTAGGTATATATTATATTTTAAAGGGTATAATTTTGTTAAAATGTAGATTTACTCGGTTTTTGCAGAAAGGTTTTGCAATTAGACTATGAATTTTGATGTAAATTCATATTTTAATAATATTCGTTATATTGATTAGCTATTATTCATATAGCTATTGTTATATTCATTAGATAGTATAATGAGAATTATATTTTTGGTTTATTTATAAATTTTGATTTGTTACGTGCTTTTAAATTGTAACATTGCTTCTAAATTTTCCATAAATGTATAAAAATATAATACATGCAGTCTTTTGTTGTTACGAAGTAGTAATTAACAAAGGTTTTGATTATGAGGATGTTATCAATGATGTTTTATGTGACTTTATACTTGAAATTATTTAAAACTAAAGAAACGAACGGAAAGTTTATATTCTACTTTGATCTATCTTAATTTATTTCAGTGTAGTTGCTCTTAATTTATTAATAATATATAAATATGTACAAATATACCGGATAAATTAATATACGGGCTTAATTCTCTGTTTAAAGTTACTTAAAACTAAGAAGACGAATGCAAAACTTACAATACTATTGTAATATTAATTTTCTATATTATTTTCTTTATTATTGTAATAGTAATTTTCCATACTATTTTTTATACTATTGTAGTATTAATTTTCTATATTATTGTAGCATTAATTTTCTATACTATTTTGTATACTATTATACTATTAATTTTCCATACTATTTTCTATGCAATCGTAGTATTAATTTTCCATATTATTTTCTATACTGTTATAGCATTAATTTTCTATACTATTTTCTACACTATTATAGCATTAATTTTTCACACTATTTTCTATACTATTTTCTACACTATTATAGCATTAATTTTCCACACTATTTTCTATACTATTTTCTATACTATTATAGTATTAATTTTCTATATTATTTTCTATACTATTGTAGTTGCAATTAATTTTCGATGTAGAGCTATGTTACAATTTTCTCATTGTCTTTTTAAGACAAAAATACGCGGATAGCAGTCTAAAGTTATGTTGACCGGTGCTTATCCATCGAGTATAGTCACTGTACGCGATAAAAATTCCGATCTGTGCAAAATTAGTATTCATTATTAGTACAATAGAACACTTATAAACCTTTCTTTCGTGTAACAACATAAAAAAGAAGAATTTATTCATTTTTATTCATTTTTATTTATTTTTATTCATTTTTCACGAATATTGAAACGCCAGAAGAACGTCTACAAGAACGTTTAGGAAGTGTGGAGGTACATGTGATTGAAAAAAATTCAAAAGATGGTTTGTATTGACACACGAAGATCCTAAACAATAAGCCGAACCTCTCTCGATTTGTAGATGGAACAAGATATATTATTTTAGTTTCGGGTTTACACAAAAGGCCCTTCATACTGTTTATTTAACTTGGCGTTCTTTATCCTTCTTTCCTTACCACGTCCTTCCTCTGTTTCCATTCCGGAAGCTGCACAAATCTTTTCCAACGACACTTCCATATTTCCGTGAAATTCATTTTTTTTTTGGAAATACACAGAACATTTCATCATTCATTTTCCAGATCTCTAAAATTACACGAAACCTTGCTTTTATAATATTAAATTAATACACAAATTGATTTTAATAACACATTTCGTATACCAAATTAAATAAAAATTACCTCATCATTTGATCATTATTTCGCAATAATTAATTCAATTTCTAAAGTAAAATTCAATTTCATGGAACTTAATTTTACACCGATCGTTGAACCACACGATTATGTAGATTATTTAATTCCACATTATCCAAATAAATATTAAAGCTGTTGTTTCTATAAAATTTCTCTCAATTTTGTTCACCTATTAAACTAATAACAAATCATCACCTATATTAAAAAAAATAAAGTCGTACTGTATATTTTTATGTTTGAATTAAACGAATCTGTTAATCAGAATAACGCTACAAATAAATAAGACTGTAGTTTATAACTATAGAAATACTTTATTGGACTAGTTCTTACGCTTTGGTTACAATAATGATTGTAATATCTACAGATATTGCAATAGTCGTTCTTAAAATATTAATTAGTAAATCAATAAATAGTAGAATAATAAGGCACTCTGAAATAAATATAGATTTCCTTGATCGTTAATTTGGTACCGTTGCAAACGAAGAAACTTTTTGTTCGCCAACAAAACGCTCTTCTATCGTTTGTCGATAAAAAAAGAGAGACTCTAACGGCTTTATTCGAGGTATTAGAAATAGGAAAGCTGCGGCTCGTGATTGTGGCGCATTGACATGTTCTGATGTCCAGGATGGTGGAAATTTTGGATCTCGTGGCTTCCCTGCTGACCGCGGTACTGATTAGGATTCGATGACGTTGACGATGATACGTTGCAACTGTTGTTCATTAACATGGAAGCATTGCCACCTTGAAGAGCAAATGGCCACGACTGTAACAAATATTACAAAAAATTTAGTCAAAGCTTCCTTTGAAACTGTTCACTTCTTTAATGGAAAAGTATTTATTCTTCAAACACTTTTATTTCCGTGTAATATTTCTTTTTCATTCCACGATTCTTTGGAATATTCAAACGATATCAACGAATATTTGATTAACGATGATTTAATCAATACTTGAGAGTTATTTTTTTAAATTACCATTTTTATACTATGTTTAACATTTTCTGGTATTTTTCTTTCGGATTTTTTATCTTTCTATAGGTTGTTGCTTTTTTTTTTTTTTTTTTTTTTCGAATAATTGCATCGAAGTTTTTCATTGAGGAATAATTTTTT
>SMSQ01018273.1:27335-43681 GCA_019453375.1 Ctenoplectra terminalis
TTTTTTTTTTTTTTTTTTTTTTTTTTTTTTTTTTTTTTATCGAATAATTGCATCGAAGTATTTCATTGAGGAATAATTCTTTGTCGATCATAGAAACGTGCGGTGAAATGTAAATTCAATTGTCTCGCAATCCAAGAGGAATAAGACATCGCTCTTCAAATAACGGAACTAACTTAGAATTAATGGTGGAAAAGGGTGGGTGGAAGCTTTGAGAGTGATTCGATCCACCTGGACAGACGTAAACAGAGAACGTGTCTGCGAAGACGACGTCGCGACGCCGACTGGATCCACCTGGATTCTTTGTTATTTTACGGGCTCGTAATCGTGATACTGAAAATTGCAATTATATAAAAAACTGAACAGCAATATCGTGTTCTACTTATTTTTAAGTCTTTCGGTAACTCCAAATCTTTAACAGGGTGTTAATTTTGAGTCTCGAAAGAAACAATGGAAAGAATTCTAGTGTTTCAAGATAATTGAATATGAACAATGTTGCAACAATGTTGATCGATATAATCTACCAAGTTTTAACACAGAAATTTTCATAATCTGTTTATCAAAACTATTTTAACGTTATAAAGATCTATATTATTCTCTATTTTGTAACAAAAAAAATTTAAGAAATACAAACAGCCGAAGAATAATTATTAAAATTATGCAAGACGATATATATTAAAGAAACGATAAAAATACCAGCTTCGTAAAGAAGAAAAGCAATTTCAGAGCGAAAGAAGCAAATATAGAGATAAATTACAAGAAATAGACGAGGAAAAAACTTAAAAGCGTAATGAAGTCAAGAACAACCAACGACACGAAATTAATGTACAGTAAATTAACATAAAAATGTTCTGAATCGTCTCCTTGAACGATAAAATGAATATCGTGCAATTGGAGCTCACCAGTGCCAGAGACAGCGATCTAGTCGTCTCCGAATGCGCGTCTCCATCATCCCTGAGGACCGCTCGAAGATGAGCGATGTAAGTAGCCGCAAGACGAAGAGTATCCAGCTTGCTGAGCTTGGTGTCGGCTGGTACCCAAGGCAAAGTAGTCTTTAATCTACAAAACGCTTTACTGAGCACTCTCATCCGAGCCCGTTCCCTTGCGTTCGCCGCGTTTCTTGGTGCACGACTGTCCAGATCATCCTTGCTGTACTTTTCATCCGAGACGAATTCCTCTTCATCAGCATCCAACGTCGGCGTCGAGGCGCGTCGCTTGCGTGGCATCTTCTGCAATTATTTAATTGCACCGCGTTACTATGCGTGTCGTTGCACATTAATTTTCTTCGAATTTACCGACCACAATGTCGTAACGTACTATTTCAGTCGTCATAATTAATGCGAACAAGAAACCATTCATCTACCAGTTTACCGAGAGATAAAGGAAAGAAAAGAAATCTCTAATTTGTTCGACGCACGAAGGAAGGTTTCTTTTAAAAAGAAAAAGAAAGAAAGAAAAAAGAAAAGAAATGTGTAATTTACTCAACGCACAGGGGAACGTTTCTTCAAAAAGAAAAAGAAATCTCTGATTTATCTAACGCACGGTTTCTTTGAAAAGAGAAGAAAGAATACGAATATCACAAATTTTATTCGATTAGTATTCCCCACTGATTCGCAATAAAACGAAGGAAAAAGGTTGAAACGAGATTCTAAAGCACCGATTCTTCTTCAAGCACGAAGTTCTGCGAGGGTTGAAGAAACGGAACACACCTCACCTTGTTCCTCTTTTCGATGAGCTTGATTTCTTCCTCGACTCGTGTTATTGGAATGTCACGATAGGTCGCGACGCTCGCGCGAAACTAATTGTACGTCAAAATTCTCGGCCAAGAAGAGGAGCACAAAGAGGAGAGTCCAGAGAGGAGAGGCGAGAGAAAGAGAGAGAGAGAGAGAGAGAGGAAAGAAAAAGAAGATTGGTAGAGAAGAGGGAGATTTGAGACGCCTCTGAAAATCGGGCGGAGCTTTCCGAACAGCAAAAGCATCTTCCTCTGGCTTGGCCACGTCCTCCTCTTTGGCTTTTCCTGGAGGTTCTCGTCCAATCGTTTGGTTCTGTGTCATCTGCAGCCACCTGGACCATCCTTTCCTCTTCTGTCCTCCTTCGGAACACGTATCCACGAATAGCGCTTTTTTTTTTCTCTCTGTGTGGAATTGACCTTTGCCCTGAATGTTTTTCTTCCGGATATCCGTCACGTTTCTTTAACTTGTTATTGTCTGCTGGGTAAAAAGATCGAGTGCAATCAAATGCTTATTTCAAGGTAAAGAGCACGATTGATTTCTAACTTCGATTTGGGAAAAAAGTTTGGTGGAATATATTCTATGAGAAAATGGATTTCGTCAATTGATATAATGGTTCTTTTAGTACGTGTAATTGGAAAATAATGACGGTTTATTTTTTAATTTAATTATTAATTTAATTATAATTTTAATTTAATAAGTTTCTGTACCGCATTCTTCTTGCGTACGAATGGCATGGGATAAATTGTTTTCATTAACTCTTTATGGGACCGTGTGTCTTAAAAGTTACAAACTGATGTACCTATATTTTAAATAATTAACCCTCTATAGCCCGAATTTTGTCTACTTATCAGAGGAAAAATTACGATTGATTACATTTTTTCGCTTTGATTCGAAAATTCTTAAAGTAACAATTGCTATAGATGAATCGTGGTATCACTGCAGTAATACAGTAATCAAATTTAATAGTACAGTGTTACTTTTGCTTAACCCTCTATAGCCCGAATTTTGTTTGCTTGTTGGAGAAAAAATTACGATTGATTACAGTTTTTCGCTTTGATTCGAAAATTCTTAAAGTAACAATTGCTATAGATGAATCGTGGTATCGCTGCAGTAATACAGTATTCAAATTTAATAGTACAGTGATGACTAAATAAAATAAACTGTTTTAAATACAGATACATTAATCTGTAACTTTTAAGTCACACGGTCCCATAGAGGGTTAATTTTATTTAGTCATCACTGCACTACTAAATTTGATTACAGTATTACCGTAGCGACACTACGATCCATCTACGGTAATTATTAGCTAAAACATTTTCAAATGAAAGTGAAAAACTGTAATCGATCGTAATTTTTCTCCAATAAACAGATAAAATTCGGGCTATAGAGGGTTAACAAATGATAAAAAATAGTAATAAAATAGCCGATTTTATATTTTTTGTACATCTACCAAAATTAGGTATTTTAAAATATATGATATACGTTTAACTAAATTTATATGATTACCTAAATCTTTTAATGGAAGAGTTTGATTAATTCTTCGTGATCAGATTTTCTTTGGTTAACATTATTTATCTTGATTTTTAATGTTTTATTCTTAATGTATTATACATTTCATTTTCGTTGATTTTTTTTCCAATTGTCGATTATACATAATTGTAGATGAAATAATTTTCTACGAATCTGTAAATGTCAATTATTTCGTAACGTGTTGAGAGATACTTGTCTCCAATCAAATTAGTTTTCTGTATTTATTTTTAGTTACTTTCAATACTTTACTTATTTTTCTATACTTACTTTTTCTTATTTAAAGGTTTAGGGTAAAAGAAATAGACAGATTGATCTATTAATCCGGCTATAATCCTCGTAAACGGGCTGTCGACCATTTCGTTGAAAGGAGGATTCGAAATGGATCCTGTAATACGAGGTTTGCGGTGACCCCGCTGATCCTACTTAACATCTTGAAGCAGGAGTTGACTTATTGCTCGACAAATTCGTGAAAGTTCCTCCGCAATTCGACGCCTTTCCATATAATTGTCCACGTTTCTTTCTCAAGATATTTGTAACCGTGCGTGTGCGTGGAGTGGGACTTTCAGAAAACAAATAAATTCATGTAAAATCGATTTTCACTTAAGGTACACCAATTTGAGCATATGTTTGTTTTCGTAAGAAAATACCGTTTTGTTTTTTTTATTTTTCTTTACGAACATAATTCCAATGAATAATATTTATGATCCAAAATATGTTTAAAGTTTGATAATATTTAAAACATGCTACAAACGTTCGAAATGATCGTAATTAAATAAGTTATAATATTATAGCGAAGTTATCTGTGCTGCAACATTAAATATAATAATATTTAAAATAACATAAATGAAAACAATTTATTGTATGAAATAAAAAATTTAATAATAAATGTTACCAAATTATTATTAAAATAATATATTTGAAGAAGTGATATTAATGAAATGTTGCATAAAATATATAATACTTAAAATAACATAAATGAAAAATATATATTATATGAAATAAAAAATTGATTAATGAATGTTACCAAATTATTGTTAAAATAATATGTTTGAAAAAGTGATATTAATGAAATGTTGCATAAAATATATAATATATAATATTTAAAATAACATAAATGAAAACAATTTATTGTATGAAATAAAAAATTGATTAATGAATGTGACCAAATTATTGTTAAAATAATATGTTTGAAGAAGTGGTATTAATAAAGCGTTGCATAAAATATATAATACTTAAAATAACATAAATGAAAACAATTTATTGTGTCAAATAAAAAATTTAATAATAAATGTTACCAAATTATTGTTGAAATAATATATTTGGAGAAGTGATATTAATGAAATGTTGCATAAAATATATAATACTTAAAATAACATAAATGAAAAAGATATATTATATGAAATAAAAAATTGATTAATGAATGTTACCAAATTATTGTTAAAATAATATGTTTGAAGAAGTGATATTAATGAAGCGTTGCATAAAATATATAATATTTAAAATAACATAAATGAAAACAATTTATTGTGTGAAATAAGAAATTTAATAATAAATATTACCAAATTATTGTTAAAATAATATATTTGAAGAAGTGATATTAATGAAGCGTTGCATAAAATATATAATACTTAAAATAACATAAATGAAAACAATTTATTGTGTCAAATAAAAAATTTAATAATAAATATTACCAAATTATTGTTAAAATAATATATTTGAAGAAGTGCTATTAACGAAGCGTTGCATAAAATATACTGTCCTTTAATCAACATATATTTCCTTGCATACGTGATAATATTCCTCTTTTTACAATCATTGAATTCAAATTAAAAATATTCCTATCATATCATATTCAATCTTATCATCACGTTAAAACGTTTCATCACGAAAATAAAAATATTAGATCCCCAACCACAAGCTACTCATAGATTTTCCGACCGTATTTTACAGTTCCGCTTACAGATGTCGACACTGCAATCGTCCAAGCGGGTTCGTGTGCAATTTTTTTCCACAAAATTAATATAAATACACAAATTATTTTTCATAGAATCAAATTACGTTTCCTCGGAGATTAATGCAACACATTTTTACAGAACATTACAAATTTATACGCGACGTATCACAGTTCGTAATTGAACGAAAGGAGGCGCTCGAGGAGCAAGTAAAAATGGCTGCCGATACACATCGAACGCATTTGCGAATCGTGAGTCGATTCGTATTCTTCGGTCGTTAGTTTTCCACGATTTTTTCACGTGCTGTGCTGTTTCCTTCCAGTGTTTCCAAAACATTAATCGTCCCTGAAAGCTTGTTAGTACACAACGAAATAAGTGACGAACGACGAGACAAGAACTACGTTTCGAATGCTCTAACGAAAGTTCCGGAAGGTGGTTCGCTGTGTAACAGAATTTTTCGTACGGAAGGCCGTGTTTTTTGAGAAAATACGTAAGTACTAAAATAGCAAAGATCGATAAATGTTATTTGTTCCGAGTTATTCGCGGAATCTGTCGCCTCGAAGAGGTTAGGTTTTATATTTGTATACGAAACGTGTGACGGAGTTCGATATTTTCAAAACAATAATTGTTTATGTATCATCCGAACCGTAAACTTCATTTTTCTTTTCCCAATAAATTCCTAATGATTTCCTATAAACTTAATTAATTTTTTTTTTTCAATTTAACTCCCAGTAACGTGAAAAGGTCAACGATAACGATCGACGATGCGTTAACGCTAGATTTACGGGGATTAATTGGACCATTTTACGGGTACATCGAACCGTGCTCTTTTTGTAATAACATTAGTTCATTTTATTTGAAATTAATACGTTTTTATTCGCACAGATTTAGTTGGTACGTTTCTTCTCGTTTAATTTCTATCTTGATCGTACATTTTTCACACAAATAATTACTCCGCTTTAGCATGAAATCGGAAATCCGTCGAATCGCTTCCGTAAAGCTAGTGTTAATTAATTTAGACTGAGTCTTTTGTAAAGGTGCAATATTACTTTCTTATAGTTACTCTAAAAGTGAACTCTCAATTGAACATGACCGAGGAACACCAATTATTCGTTTTATATTTGTATACGAAACGTGTGACGGAGTTCGATATTTTCAAAACAATAATTGTTTATGTATCATCCGAACCGTAAACTTCATTTTTTCTCTAATAAATTCGTCCGAGCGAAGGCTATAAACTTAATTAATTTTTTTTTTCAATTTAACTCCCAGTAACGTGAAAAGGTCAACGATAACGATCAACGATGCGTTAACGCTAGATTTACGGGGATTAATTGGACCATTTTACGGGTACATCGAACCGTGCTCTTTTTGTAATAACATTAGTTCATTTTATTTGAAATTAATACGTTTTTATTCGCACAGATTTAGTTGGTACGTTTCTTCTCGTTTAATTTCTATCTTGAGCGTACATTTTTCACACACGTAATTACTGCGCTTTAGCATGAAATCGGAAATCCGTCGAATCGCTTCCGTAAAGCTAGTGTTAACACATCGAGGACGGGTGACGAGATTTCTCGTGTTTTGTATTTCAGATCTTGAAAAGGTGAAAATAGGAAACGACGATGTATGGAAGGTTACTTTTAGAAAATTATCCGTTCAATTCGAACATTAAATTAAGAACCATGTTTAGAATACAATTTATTCCCGAAAGCGTGTAACCAAGGATTTATTCGATCGTAACTTTATTCCCTAGCAAGTTTTACAGAAACAAGGTCCCGTCGTCAATGTGTTAACACGTTGACTGCCAAGAAAATTCTATGTTGAGTATCGAAAGTGTTTAAAGAAAACAGCGGAGCTTCTTCAAATTGAATACTTATAATTGCAAATATAATCTCGAAGAGACATCTATAACGATTCGAAGAACGAAAAAATATTAGGAAATGTATCGTGGTCGGTATTCACGGTACAGAACGAGATATCTCGTAGTTGGCAGTGAACGTGTTAATTAATTTAGATGGAGTCTTTTCTAAAGGTGCAATATTACTTTCTTATAGTTACTCTAAAAGTGAACTCTTAATTGAACATGACCGAGGAACACCAGTTGCCTTCCGATTCCGACGAAGACGATGAGGATTACGTTCCCGATGGCGCGGACAGCGAGCCTGTGTCCGAAGTTGAATCCGAAGGCGACGCGGAGAGCGGTCCTGAAGACGAGAATGACGAGAACAAGAGAGAAACGACGAAGAAAAGAGGATCGAAGAAAAACAAGGCTGGAAAATCTAAAATTAGAAAGCGTGGAAGAGGGAAAAAGTTGAATGATGAGACCGAAGGGAAAGAGGAAGAGAAGCAAGAGGAGGCGTCTAAGGAGGAAAAGAAACTTACCGAAGAAGAGGAGAAAAAGAAAGCCGACTCTCTTTGGGCTGATTTTATGAAGGATACAGGTAAACGGTTTAAGTTAGAAATATTAATTGATACTTATCTATTGAACTTTTCGTAACTTCTATCGAGATATCTGGCGATTCGATACCGGTCTTTTGGCGCGCTTCAATTTATCTCGCGACTCGGTATCGAACGTTCAACCGTTTTCACTGCGTTTTAACACGTTGACTGCCACGGTGGTCATATGTGGCCGTGGATTGTTTCTCGTGTAGGGCTACGATGGTCATCGGTGACCGGAATGCTTCAAATGTTTATAATTGTAAAAGTTGAACGAACGTTGACGGTTAATTAATTTTGAATTAATTAATTAATTAACAGTTAACCCATTGACTGCCAGGCATATTTAACAGGTTGAGTGCCATGGGGGTCACCGGTGACCGGCACGCGACTTGGCTACAGCGCCATGGGGGCCACCGGTGACCGGCGATGCGACCAATAGTAAAATACATAATTTGAGTAAATATCGATACTGATCAATTTTCAAATAATACCACTTTACTATAATGGTTTGAAGAAATTAATTAATGCCGTACAGAACATGTAAAAATAATTTTATCAGTACAAGGAAAATGTAGATATTATTTTGTTCAACATAATGTACATCGCATAATAAGAAATTCGCGTTGGCGCCATGGGCAAACTACCTAAAATGCGCGTGGCACTCAACCTGTTAAAGCGTCTTGCCATGGGCGCCAAGCTTTTATTTTAAAGAATACGTGAAATTTTACAGAATATAATAATATTAAGTTACCGATATAATATTGTAATGGCATTTACAGTAATTTTTATTGAAAAAAACAAAACAAAAAAAACACTATTAATTTTTAACTCAAATGGCCATTTGAAATTAATCTAAAATTGCAGCGCACACTACGAGATATCTCGTAGCTGGCAGTCAATGGGTTAATGAATTTTGAACATCATCGCTGATTAGAGAATACTTTTAAATGAAATGTGCACTGTTCAATAATTAAAAATTTTTATTAGATGATCAAAAAGGAGAGATTTATTTTTATCAAATCTTCTACCACTGTGGTGTCCTGAGCCGTGGCGTCCTCAACAAAACATGTGATTTCGGCGTGGCGGTCAACGTGTTAACCCTTTGCGGACGAATGCTGCCGGCGACATTATAATTTGATTTCTAAGTCGAATTGTCGCCTTCACAGCGACAAACGAATAGGAGACGCCAATGCGAAGTTTTGTCGACCATTTGTCTGTTTTCTACTTTATTTTCTGTCTAATTATTTAGATATTCAGTTTGTAATCTTGTTCCATATAGAAATTATCATCCATCTGCCATCAATCTGAGTCGAAAGTGTTCTCATTTCTAAGTCGAATTGTCGCCTCCACAGCGACAAACGAATAGGAGACGCCAATGCGAAGTTTCGTCGACCATTTGTCTGTTTTCTAATTTATTTTCTGTCTAATTATTTAGATATTCAATTTATAATCTCGTTCCATATAGAAATTATCATCCACCTGCCATCAATCAGAGTCGAAAGTGTGCTCGTCCGCAAATGGTTAAGGATAGGGAAATAATTAACCAGTTAGCTGTGACGACCTTTTTTTAGAGCGCTCATCTATGTGGGTTGGGAGAATCCAGTCAGTGCATAGGGGGATGCATGAATCCATCTGAAATTATTTATACTTTTTATTTGTTTGTTTCATCTTGTTTTGATCTCCAAAGATTCTAAATTTATGAATATATTTTGGTTTTCGCTAAAATTACAATTTCAATAGCAAATGGTAACTAAATTCTACGCATGACGGATACAGTCGTCGTGACACGAAATACTGCCATTTCTCCATCACGGATATAGTCGTCAGACACAGTTAACTGGTTAAAAGCGCTCTTAACCCTTTGCGCTGGAGAGGCGACTCTCAATCGCCACGGCGTTTCATGTGGAAATTCGAGTGGCGAGTGAGAGGCGACCGTCTGCCTCTACGCATCGCTTTACGAAGAAGTCACTGAAGTCACGGCGCAAGTTATTTTTTTGAAGATTGGAAATCTGTCTAATTAATTACTATATTATCCATAAACTAGTAAAAAAAGCAGAAGAACGAACAGGCAACTGAAAGACTTACAATTTGTAAAAATTTTAGTAGACCAGTTGAGAGGAGATTTTCGACAACCGCGAGAACGAGGTTCGACGTCGATCTCCAATCACGATGAAATTCGGCTAAACGGAAAGCTCCATGTGATTCTCACGGGCACGAAAAAGGATTGTAAGGTTTGTTCTTGTCGGAACAAACCTGGCGGAAGACACGAAACAACCTACTACTGCGATACTTGTCCGGATAAACCAAGAATGCACCTTGGCGAATGTTTCATAAATTATCATACGAAAAAGAAATACAGAACTTAATACAACAAAATTATATTTTTAAACGTGTACATATAGATAACATATTAAAATATAACGCTTTTGTAAGTTAACTTGTATATAAGATCATTTTACGTTACCTGTAAGACACTCGTCTCATACGCGCAAAATAATTTTCAATTGCTACGTCGATCGATCGAAAGAATCGAGCGCAAAGGGTTAATATGTAGATGGATATAGTTTTTGTTAATATAACAGAAATACACGTATCAAAATGTAGATATATTGTATAACGAATTATGATATAACTGCACGTAAATAAAAATAAAAATAATTCCGTGTTATAGAAATGTCCGTGTACGATTGTAACATATGATTGCTTAATTTTTGAGGCCGCATAGATTCGCTTTTCGTAGCGATAGGGTTAATCCGTTTTACGAGATATCTCGCCGCCTAATACCGGCTATCTGACTTTATAGACTACATATTTTACGTCTTGCGTTTTGTTAACCGAGACACGTGCATGTATTTAGAATATTCTGTACGTTCTTAAATCGTGCAAACATAATGATTATAATGTTGCTTTATGCGTGGTACCATATTTTAAGTTATATCGTGTAAGACAATGAATGCTATTAATTTTAGAAAATTAATAAAAGCTGCATTTATTATTTTCTTTCAGTCATACGAATAGAATTAGTCGCGAAACATTTGTTACAATAATTATTTCGTCTGTAGAGTTAAATAATCGATATTAGATGGCGAGATATTTCATCGGAACCGTTAAACGACCGCGATCGTGTCAAGAGATATCTCATCGGAAATTACGAAAGCGTTAAATGTGTGTGTTACTGTTAATCTACATGTGTTTCTATTTTTTTTTTTCATTTTTGTTAAAGCAACGGTACCTAAAGCCAAGCCACAAAATACAGGAAACAAACAGAAAGAGAAATCACCGCCCATAGAAAAACCAAAAGTGGAGGAAAAAGTGAAGATAACTAAGGTGTTTGAGTTTGCTGGCGAAGAAGTAAAGGTGGAGAAAGAAGTGTCAATAGACTCGGCGGAAGCAAGACTGTCTTTGTCCTCTACGGATAATTCTGAGAAAACAGGAAACTCTGCAGCTCCTGCAGGGAAAGGATCTGGAAGAGGGAGAGGTTTCAAACGGACAGGTTTAGGTGGTATTTCTTCTGTTCTTGGACAACTGGGGAAAAAGGCGAAAATTAGTACCCTAGAAAAGTCCAAGTTAGACTGGGACAGTTATAAGAAGCAAGAGAACTTGGAGGAAGAGATTAGTACTCATAACAAAGGCAAGGATGGCTACTTGGAGCGTCAAGACTTCTTACAGAGGGCAGATTTGCGACAGTTTGAAATTGAAAAGCAATTACGCAACGCCAACAGACGCAGCACGCGGTGAATTTCTATTTTCATGTACGCATGTGTCTCTTCCCTAACAATGAGAATCAGAAACGGTATTAAGAGAAATACCTTAATTAGACTTGCCAGTTGCCGGCGCTTGTAGCACGTATTTAATCGAATTCTTCAAACTCATTAAATATATCGTACCGCGTGTAAGGAAAGAAAAAAAAAAAAAAAGAAGAAGAAAAATGTGATTGCCATGCTTGGCTTAACAATTGACTGGATACGTTTAGGAAGCGGTTGAGAGCCAATTCTATGAGAAGAGACTGATCATTCCAATGTATTGATGATAATACAGTATGTTATGTAATAGTTTAATTTACCATCTGCGAGCTTTATCTCGAACCATTATATCACAGAATCTTCGCATCGAAGCAGGATGTTTTGAAGCTTGATGCTTCAGATACCGACGATATACATATACTCTAATAATAAACAAGCTCCAGAGATGTTTTTATTCCGTTTCGATGGGAAAAGGATGTTTGAAGCAGTATAAATAGTGTAGGTATTTAATAAAAAGAAAAAAAGAAAAAGGAAGGTTGTTTGAATGCTGAATGAAAATACATAGGAGTATGTATTTTAGAAATAATCATGACATTTTTTTCGTTTCTTCGTTTACGATCACTGCCTTTGGCGAGTCACGTGAAACATATATTACTATATTTATAAATGAGATACATGAAACAGAAAACGAAAGTTGTTTTTACAGATGGGAGATTACAGTAGTCGTTTTATATTTTTTCAGCTGTATCTATTAATGATATTCACTCACAAAACTACGGCACGATATATCCGCGCAATACATAACATTTCATTGTAGTTTAATCGATAGCAAAATTCACTCGAGAGAGATCTTCGAATATTCAAAGCTCAGGTTTACAGTTTTGTTTTTTTTTCTTTTTTTTCCTTTTCGTTTTTAGAGTACGTGTAAAATAGTATCTCACCGATATATACCTGACTTCTTTACGGACTATTTAATATCGTAAAAAAATAGAAGATAAACGTTAATATTTAAACAACCGTTTCATATTCATATCTTTATATGTTGTATTTTGGCTTGATAGCGTTGTATAACCGTGACACGGTCTACGGATACGTGACCAAAAAAAAAAAAGCATCAGATTGTTTATCGTTTTTTGTCGTCTACGTTGCGTTATCCGCTTGGTGATGTACTTTTTTTTTCTTTTTTTTTTTTACCGTAAAGCAGATCTTTAGTTGGTTAAATGTTCTGCAAAAAGTGATCGTCGTTGGACATTGCTTGATACCTTCGTGCAGTATCGATTTATAATTTATGTTCACATTACTTAATTATCGAGTATACAAGCCATTAGCTTATAAATCGAGGATATCATTTAGAGCAATTATACTGATTTTGTAAGCAAATACAAACGAAATACTTATCAGAAATACCGATTCATTGTTATCTTTATTTGCGGAATTTCACTCTCCTTTTATCCTAAAATAGAAAGTTACGATATTGTTTAACTCGCTCCGGTTGGATAGCTGTTTCATTTTTTTTCGCAAGCGCTTACTGACGCATTCTTATTTCGGTTCCACAAAGACATTCCGGAGCAACATCTCTGAACAGGGCACGCTGTGCATACTTGTCGTTCGTTGCATCTAGGACTAACAAAAATATTGTTAACAACATCTTCTTAATCACGATTCTTGCATACTAACTTTTCGCATCGGGCAAAAGGAAGTTTCAGTTTTTGTATTTTCCTACGCAACATGGATAATCCTCTGGCAAATATATTTTTCCTCGAGCTAAGTGTCGATTATAAAAATGTTATTTCATGTACGATACAGAGAGAGATCATTTTTTTTTATTTGAATGATTCTAACTTTGACGAGGATGGTTTACAGTTACATTTACGGGACGATTTTCTTCTTTCTTGATTGTCTCTTCTTTTGCTTCTTCTTCTTCTTCTCTGAAATACAAATTTAATTTGCTCAGATAATGTTATCACTGTCTTACTGCAATTCTTAACCCTCTATGGCTCTGTGCGACTTAAAAGTTAATTTATGTATTATTTATATTAATTATATATTAACTAATGTATTTATATTTTTAAAAATTTATTTCATTCAGTTATCGTTGTACCATTAAATTTGATTACTGCATTACTGCAGTGATACCACGATTCATCTATAGAAATTATTAGTTTAAAAATTTTTAAATCAAAGTGAAAAACTGTAATCAATCCTAATTTTTTCTCTGATAAACAAAATTCGGGCTATAGAGGGTTAATCCCAAATGTGTAGTTATCTTGAAATTCTTATCCAAGCATCGAACAGATTGTATATAGCGTACATTTATTTTATCGTATAAATTGATCGTTTTGTGTACTTTATTTTTTATACAGCAACATTCGTCGTATTTCGAGAGAAGCGTACACTTCGACGGACACTTGCAATATTTTCTCAGGTTTTGCGAACTCGATCCCCTAACGCATATACAAAGAGGCGTTCGTTCTCTTCTCGGCTTTTTGCATCGAGATTGCCGGCATCGAGATCTCTGCCTTCTCTTTTTTGTCGAACTTCGAGGTTTCCAGGCCTCCTCCCTTCCGGGACAGTGGCAGGCCTTTTTTCGCGATTTGCAACAGATCGATCTCGATCTACACGATCTCAGAGATTCTCTGCTTCTTGTGCTGTAGTTTCAAGAGTAAGTGTTAATGATTTACAGACAAGTATATTTTTATTCAACGCGTGTATAACATAAATATATTATCCAATGTATAAAATTGTCCGAATAATTATGAGCAGTTTTATAAACAGTACACTTCGTCGTCCACGCGTGTCAACGTTTCCGAGTTTCCTTTTTTCGCGATTTGCAACAGATCGATCTCGATCTACACGATCTCAGAGATTCTCTGCTTCTTGTGCTGTAGTTTCAAGAGTAAGTGTTAATGATTTACAGACAAGTATATTTTTAATTTAACGCGTGTATAACATAAACATGTTATCCAATGTATAAAATTGCCCGAATAATTATGAGCAGTTTTATAAACAGTACACTTCGTCGTCCACGCGTGTCAACGTTTCCGAGTGTGGTAACTATTCACTGAATCACTGAAATGGCATGGGAATGAGGATCTTAAAGAATGCAAGGCTGTAAAGGATCTGTTACTTCGAATTACGATACTCCACGCGAAGCACGCAGGTGGATGCGACAAAGACTATAATTTATTTATCACCCTCTCACCGTGTCCTCGACACCGATGTCGAACTTTCTACGGTTGATCTCGAAGCTTGGCACTTTTTACTGAAAATCAAATAAAATTCTTCGAAAAGTACATTCTTAAATACAAATTGTATTATTTGTATCTTTGTAATATTAACACTAGATTTGCGGACATCGATCGGCTCATTTTTATGGGTACATTGAAATATAAATTTTTTGTAGTATCATTAGTTCGGTTTACTTCAAATTAATAGATTCCTATTAGCAGAGATTTATTTAGTACACTTTTCGTATATAAATTCTATTTTGTATTTACGATTTCCACACGCATGATTGTTGAATTTAAGCACGAAATCTGAACTGAGTCAAACTGACGGCTTCCGTAAATCTAGTGTTAACCCTCTATAGGCCGAATTTTGTCTGCTTAATGGAGAAAAAATTACGATTACAGTTTTTCACTTTGATTTGAAAATGTTTTAGCTAGTAATTACCGTAGATGGATCGTGGTGTCACTACAGTAATACAGTAATCAAATTTATGTCTATTATTAATTCAAATCTTGTGTGCTTATTGGAGAAAAAATTACAATTGTTTACAGTTTTTCACTTTGATTTGAAAATGTTTTAACTAGTAATTACTGTAGATGGATCGTGGTGTCAGTACAATAATACAGTAATCAAATTTATGTCTATTATTAATTCAAATTTTGTTTGTTAGAAAAAATTACGATTACAGTTTTTCACTTTGATTTGAAAATGTTTTAGCTAATAATTACTGTAGACGGATCGTGATGTCGCTACAGTAATAGAGTAATCAAATTTAATAGTGCAGTGATAACTAAAGAAAATTAATTTTTTAAAATATAGACACCTCAGTTTCCAACTTTTAAGTCGCACGGTCCCATAGAGGGTTAAATGGGAAAATTGTTGCGCAAAGATCATGCGAATTACTTTCTACAACCCCTTGTGCGACTGCGTTTTCTCGATCTTCTCGCTCGATCCTTTGTTCTCTTCTTTGACCTCTTCCGTGGGGTTGACGATGCTTTTGAAGTACTCGCAGGATACCTTTTACGAGTGTTACGAATAATCACATTTTTATATAAAAATGTTTACACAGCTTGTATCAGACAATTCCATAAGTAATGTTATTTGTTGGCGTTAACTCTCAACGCAAAAGGTACTAACTATTGCTTTCTATGCTTTTCCATCTCTCGAGTAATTTTTGAATCGCTTCTTTAAACAATTTTAGAGGTTTTGAATTAATAAACTTGTCGTATATTTATCTTTAAGTATTCTCTATCGTACAATTTTTTATCGGTTGTAAAATGTTCTGTTTACCAAAGTAAGCGGTGATTAACCGTTAAAAAAGAAATTTTGTAGATGAATGTTTAAAGCAAGAGTTGAGTTACTTTTTTAATTAAAAAAATCCAAATATATTTGAAGAAGGAATCCAAAGATTACCGGAGAATTGAGAAAAAATTATAGAAAGAAACATTAAATATATTTATGATCAAAAATAAATGTAACTATTAATATTTTGCATCGATAGTTAGCATCAAGAAGCTAAATTACTTATGAAACGATCTAATATCATTTTTTTAAGCACCTCGAGAGAGATTGGTTTGCTGGACACACTAGATCGCGACATCTTTTTGTCATTTTTCGTTATTCACTGGTGAATTTTTACTTGGCCTGGTAGATACTCAAAAGAAACGTGTAGCTTAATTATTTGAAATAAAATATATATTATTATCGGTATTTGCGTCAAA
>SMSQ01018275.1:0-24690 GCA_019453375.1 Ctenoplectra terminalis
TGGTTTATCCGTTGATTCTCACAAAATTATATTGTTCGAGGTGGGAGGGAGTTTGTTTGCAGCGTGTTTGGGCGCACGCGTCGCGACAGTACAACGAGCGTGTGTGTTCGCTTGGCTGGAAGCGAGGGAAAAAGCGTTGTCGCCGAGACAGCCGAAGGGGTCCAGAGGAGGAAAAGCGCGACAGAGAACGCGAGGAAACCCGAGTCTCGCGCTAAAATGGTCGCTCAACGACGTGACGCGAGTTTCTGTCGTCGATCGATCTCCTTGAGTCACCGCCGATCTGGTTGCCCATTACGCGAAATTGTCAAAGGATTCGTGACGTTTTTACTTAGTCGCGACGCGCGCCCAAAATCGAGCAGAGTCGCGCGGACGTCTCCACCGATCACCGTTTGGATTTGAACTGAGGGTACCGGCTGGCTTTGCCGGCGGCCTGCTCGCTCGGACGGTCCCTAACGTGCTCTCGTGCTGGGCTGTTGGCAACGTGGAGGGGAAAGGTACGGTCGCGGCTGTTCGACGAGGGTAGGGAAGGACAGGAGAGCCACGGGACGAGGAGATGGTACGCGGAGGGCGCGATCAAATGCCGACCGTCCCTACACGCTTCGCCTGTGCCCGAGAGCTCCTTTGACTTTGTGTGAGTTCTCGGTTACATTCGCCCTCGACCGCCCGTACGCTCATTCAGCACCGTGGAAAAAACAGTCGGCCAGTGATGCTGCGACGAAAGCTCTTTCGTTAATCTTTTACCGTTTTGGCGTTAGCGTAATTGGGTGGGAAGGAAGATTAGAATAATGTAGAGGGAGCTTTCGATCAGTTGTCTTGGATGGATTTTTGCAGTTGGATTCTAGATTGGATCTGGATATTGTGGATGGGAGTTGTTAACTTGGTAACTGTGCTGTTTGTTTTAAACGGAAACTTCTTCGTCGATAGAAATGTTAATAAAGAATTAATTTTGGTTAGGTTGATTTTAATTTTTTTTTTTATTTTAGCTTAATTCGTAGAAACGTAAGTTTGGTGTAACGCGTTTCTGATAAGTATAGAGAACGAATCTTTTAAAAAATTCCTTAGCATTGGTACGATGCGAATTAACTTTATTGTAAACTATTTCTAATGTTAGTGTTATTACTCTGTTCATTTCTGACGAACGTTAGAAAGCAAAGAATCTTTAAGAAAATGAATTACGTTCGAAGTATCGGTAAGTCACGCGACGAGTTAACTCGTCTTTTACAGTTAACAGGTTAAATTAGTGTTAGACATATACACTTAATAATTTAATTAAGTTTGGACAGTAATAGACCCGTTATGCTTAGGTAACCCTTTTTAATCATTTTTTTGAAATACTATATTTGTTACATTAGATGACACCATCGTAACCTGCAAGTGCCTAGTTTCGTGCAAACCAGACGAACATACTTCTGCAAATTTTCTGACAACGCTAATGGACTTGATTCGAAGAACAAGAAAATGAATGATAAACAAGCACGTAACATGCTCGAGAGAAATTGTATTTCACGAGTAGTCAGCTTTAAGCTTGGCGCCATAGACACTGAGAACAGATGGGACTTGACGTATCGCGTGCTGCGTCATACACATATGAATAGCACTTAACGAACGATGTTTTTCAATACAGACACCGTATTTGTACGTGTGGCAGAAAATAAATTACTCGAACCTTGTGATAAAAAAAAAGAAAAAAAGAAAAAGGAAACATGAAAATCGTACCATTGCAGAGGTCCTGGTGTATCAAAGAAATACGCCTTTCTCTTTGAATAATCGCAACGACATTTTAATCAAATTTCATGATTTAAATTTTAAATGAAATAACACGACTTTCGGCGCATCGAACACTTCCTCAAGCCGCCGTTTCCATGGGAAGGAAACTTTCTGTCGCGCGAAAGCAGTTGTCTGTCGCAAAAACGAAGAAAAGCGCGAGGAATCGTTTCGGAGGAATCTTGAGGTCACGTTAAGAGGAAACAGGGATGCCCTTGTTTTGTGCCGAGTCTTGATCGTTTTCGAGACCCCGAAAGAATTATAAGGACTACCGTCTAGACATGTTGCTTATGTAACAGTTTTGCGGAAGAACATCCCCAATGTGTACCGGGTATCCACTTAAGAAACCACCTGTACAACTATTTATAAACCTTGGTAACCTAACATTTTTGTAAATACCGAAATTACGTATCTTTCGTTTGTTTATCAATTACGTTTATTCAATTACCATTTGTGAAAACATGCAGCTTACGTTGCCAGTGGAGAACATTGTACAGTACGAACAATGTTTGGATTTGTGGGTGCATCGGTTGCTTTACCTCAAGGCACGTTTCTATGTATGTTCAAACTAAACACAATCACACCTTCAAACAGTGGTTACCGGTACACAGAATGACGTATAATTTCAAGTATCTTACTACTCTTTTCTCTTTTTTACTACCAAGCCCATTCTAAGAGTACAAATACAGGTGTTACCCGCAAGAAACAGACCATCTATCTTTTAATACTCATAAAATTGTGTATGCCATTGTGACTGAAAGGAAGTGGCAAAACATAAAGAGTATTATGAACAGTCGAGCACACGTGTAAACCCACACGGCGGAGAACAGGCACTGTGTGTAACCAGAGAAACGACACGACCAAAATATTCGAGACCAGAATTCGAAATTTACAGGTTAAGGCTGTCTTCCACAAAAATAGAAATTTTTTCAAGTTACTATCATCGAACATCGCGTGGTAGTCGTACCATCGGATCGAGACGTTACGGTAAATGAGAGAGAGGCGCAGGCCAATGTTTTGAAAACAAAGGAGAGACGCGTTGCCTGTGAGAACGTACTTTAATCCTGGTGAATACCTCTTGCTCCGTGCACGCCTCAGGGTGCGTCTGCATCGTTATTCGCGAATACTTTCCCACCGGTGGAGTCTGTAGCTGGAGCAAGCTTCGGTGAAACGTGTACGTATATATGTATATATATATATATATTTGTAAACATGCTCGCGGTACTCTTGGACGTAATGGACGTTCGTGACCCACACTGCGCTTTAGGTTATTTTCTTCCCAACTCCTGTGGCTAATGAAGGTCTAATTTATGGCATCTCGTCACAGTCTTATCTCAATTTCATAAAACCAAATATTTTCAGGAATTTCTTTAAATAAATTGAGAAGAAAAAAAATCTTTAATTCGTTGTCATGAAAACTCGCCTTGATTAAGTGAGATGCATTTATCTAGGAATCTAGTGACAAAGAATAAACGTTACGGTAAGATTAATGTGTTTACTGTTTTTATCGAACGTAAGATCTAGTAATTTTCAAGCTTGATACATAGTAATCGCATCCATCGACGCTGAACGCCATAAACACGTAACAAAGTAGTGCCAACGTCATGGGTGTCCTGCGTATTATGCAAGAGAGAGGGGTGGATGGGTCGGCAGAAAATTTTTTCAGGCCGTTGAACAAGGAGTATGGTTCACTGTAGCATACCTTCGTCCATCGGATTCGAGACCGCTCGATTTCTCTTTCAAGTCCTGGTAGATAGTGCTGCAGCCTCCAAATTAAAAATTAAAACGATATATCAATCTCTGTAGCACGTATGTAAAAATAAAGAATCATATTTCTTACGTATACGTCTGATTATACAGAATCTTAATCAATTATCACTTTCTTAATTATCCACAGAAAATGTTTATCGGTATCGTACCAATATCTGCTTAATCGCCCTTAGAAGTCCTCGAGGAGCTAAGAAATCCAACGGTCACTCGACTCGAGGAAAATATTTACAAATTGTCCCACCTTCTCTCAAAGGATACGTCAAGCTACGATTGATAGGCGGTCGCGAACAGCTTAATGCCACTCCTGCTTAGGGCTAATGCACAATATTATGTCAGACTCGATTAGAGCATTAGCTACAATTTTGCAATTAAAAATAAATATACATTCCATATTTTATTTTTACCAATAATTCAGCCGTTAAGATTAACGTACAATTTATCGCTTCTAAAATTACTTCTGTACCAGTGACAAAGGTACAAAGAAAACGCAAAGAATTTCCTCGTTTCATAACGATATTCTAAAAATTTAAACCATTGCTTTGGAAAGGAAAAAAAAACATATATATTTACGATTTTTTATTCATTTGGTGATCGTCTCTGTTTAAAAAAAAAATAAATAAAATAATTGAATCGACGAAGACACAAAATTGAACCGAAAACATAACTTCTGAAAAAAAAATTGCACGTGTCTCCGTAGCGACGTCAGTAGAATGCAAAGGGTTTAAAAAGTGTTTAGCTCAGATTCGTGGTAATGAGTGGAAAAGGTAACAAACTCGAGTAAGTTTTTTACAGACTCCGCTCGAAGAGACATTTCGTTGCCAAAGGAAACATGAAACGCGGAATTCATGACAATTATACGAATTCCTCGAATTGTTCCAGGAGCGCCGTTAATTCGGTGTGAATTGGCCTTAACGTGCACTCGTCGCGTCCTCGGAGAGCGAAACAGAGAATGAGGAGGTGCAGCAAGAAAAACAAACGAACAGGAGGAGAAAGATGAGGAGAAGCACGAAGGAATCGAGGAGGTGGTCGGGGACACGGAAGAGAAGAGAGGACGCAAGAAAGACGAAGAAACGAGAGGAAGGGATCCGGAATATAAGTCTTTGCAAGGCCTCGCGGTTTCGCCGTTGCCTTCTGAGAACCGATCGACCCTCGAAACGCGAAGGAGCAACAAAAACCGGCCCGCGTGAAGTCGGTATCGATCCCTTTTGCACCCTGGATTTAAATGCAATAAAATTGATCGAGATCGTCCCCCTCCACTCGTGCCTTCTTTGATAAATGAGACGTATTATACGCCATTAGGTAACCGATCCTATCCTCGTTAATTAATCTGTATGTTTGTGCGTCAACAGAGGGCGTAACTCAACTGTTGTTCAAACAATTATTCGTATTAAACGTTGCCACTGATATGTTCACCATTTTTTTGGTTCAAGTTTTTTCGAAGACGAGGATCAGATTCGTTGCGGTGATTTGGTTAAATCGATAAGAATAATAGTTGTTTAATTTGTTGTATAGAAACGTGTCTTAATGGCTTGCTTGGTGTCTGTATGTACGGTGGTTGAAAAAAGGTGGTCACAAAAGTATTCGACCGCCGTAAGTACTTAGAAATTTTTGTATACAGTTGTGGATTTGAAAGTAAAAGACTGTATAAAAATATTTAGGCGTTTATTTTACAATAATGTGTAATCAGAGTGTACAGGGAAAAAATTATACTCCAAAGAAGTAGCATTAATATCAAAGATGGTTGGATACTTTTGTAACCAACTGTAATTATGTTTTTAATTAAGTGCTATGTTTCGTTTCTACGATATTAAGTTTCTGTAATCACGCAGGAATATTATTAAATGATAAAAAAGTTGAATGTAAACGGGTCTAACCGAGCAGTGCATAAATTCCGAAATAAATGCAACGATGCGCAAATACTTTTGATAGCCACTGTATGTCCCTAGCGTAGACCCGATGTGCCTCTTTTTACCATGTCGGTAACTTCAACGAGATATCATTTTTTCTTTGTTCAATTATTCGCCGCCGTAACGGTGTATTGTGCAGCATTAAATGAAAAAGAGTTAACGGCGAGTTCAATATCAAACGTCTAGTTCATTTACCAGTTTGCCAGCCTTTGTCAGCTATTCAGAGCGACGACCGGATACGAAGTAGACGTAAACACTAAATACATAGAATATGGAAATGAATGCAGTGCTCGTGGAACAGGTCACGAAATTCTTTGGTCCGGTCCTGAGACCCAGACGCAGAATAAAGATTTACCCCGAATAAAAAAAAGTCACCATTCATACGCGTAGCTTGGGAAGCGCGAAAAATTATGCCTCGATCTTTTTTTCCCCCCTTTCCGTCTGAATCGGCGATATTGTCCGGCACAGATTACACAGTTCCTTGCTCGTACAGCTAGAGTCGCACCAGATGGCGTAATATCCTTTGACTTCGGATCATAATAACCGGCGCGATGCGAGAAAGGATGATTTCTACCTATACAGAAAAATTCTTGCTCGCGTGATGCTTCCAGAGAGATACCCCGTCTTTTTCATTTTTCTTTTTTTCTTTCCATGCCGTAAGACATGCACGAATTGCGGTGCGCGAGACGCAAGATCTCTGCTGCAAATTGGCGTCTCGAACTTTTCTTCCAAACTCGAGGTTATCGCTGATACAAATATTACATTCGAAAATAATTTACTCCCAACGATGCGACGGATCAAAAAAATTGATACAAAAATACACAAAAAATACGAACTGCTATATTACACCGATTCAGTATTTAATTAAACCTCTAGCAACGATTCTTACATACTCTGGAAGCTCTCCACCCATTCAACACTCGCACGGAATCGAGAAGAGAAGAAAAAAAAAAAAAGAAAGAGGGGTCTCGCTCGGAACAGGATTAAGAGCGCTCTTTGAACCAAGCCCGCCAGGAATGTCACGAAAATAAATGATAAGCTGTCATCAAATAATATTACATCCTAGACGCAGTTTGTAAGACAAATTAGTCGTCCACGCGGCATGAAATTCCTCGAACGGGACCCGCTACGAAACAGACACCATATACGTCGGTGGAGGACAGAGCGATACGTCTGAGAATGGATGCAGGTCGTTTCGACGATGCAGACAGGTTTTTCCCTTTGAAGTGCGCGGAGAATCCGCCTTCCGGGTTCTCATTCGTTCCACGATCCTCGCTCGGTGATCCGACACGTGGACGGCCAAAGGGTGGTTCGCCTCGAGGCGGCTGAGAACCGTCGACCGTGGCGCTGTTGGTATTCGGTGCAAGGAACTCGCGGCACCCTGTAATTTCGTTTTGTATTAACGCGCTGTACTTCGGAAACTGCAAGTTACCGACCGCATTGCGGTACTTGGGCCGCAGACGACGCACCGGATTCGTGTCCGTGGGTCGGTAACTGGCCAAAAACCGGGCATAAATTACATTCTTCCTGTATCGGATTTTTCTGCGGGTCCTCGAACTCTGGCCGGCCTCTCGCCGAGTGTAACCAAACGATTGAAAATTACAGGGAACCGCGTGTATTGTTAGAGCCACGGGATAACATCGGGCTGTGCCCTGATATTTTATCGGGTGTTGTTTTTAAGTTCACCAACGAATAAGCAATTAAGTCGGTTACCGGCGCGCTCCCCCTTGGGGCCGTGTTTTTCTTCTCTTTTTATTTTACAGCACTAGTTATGCTTGTTAATTATCGAATTAAGAAACACGTGTCCACGTTAATGGACTCGCTTACTGGGTAAACCGTGCGGCCGCAGAAAACATTTACGAATGAAATTATGGAGGGTGGTCCCGCGTAACTGGAGCCACTCGCGTAACTCCATAAATATTGACGTTATCGGAAGCTGCTAACGGCAAAAAATATGGGCCGAAAGGGGGCTACGTACTGTACTGTTCAAAAACTTTTTTTTTTATCCATCAGTTTAACAGCCTGCGACATTAGTTGAAAATTAGAGAGAGAGAAAAAAGGACGGGAAAGAAGTAATGTAGATAACATTGAAATATTGGAACGATATCGACACTTCTTGTGAAATGCATTGTCGGATAACATGGAACTGCTCCATTCGCGTTTACCACGGTGTTCGGTTAAATTGAAACGTTCACCATGGAGAAAAAATATATTCGCTATATCTTTTGACACTAGGTTTACGGACTTTGATTGGATCATTTTGATGGATACATTGAAATACAAATTTTTTGTAATATCATTGGTTCGGTTCGCTTCAAATCAATAGATTTCTATAAACAGAAATTTATTTAGTCAATTTTTCTACATAAATTTCATTTTCAGTTTATATTTTTCTCACGCATCATTGTTAAACTTGAGCACGAAATTTGAACTGCGTCAAATTGACGGGTTCCGTAAATCTAGTGTTAACAAGCTGGAAGTTCAAACGTTGCTGCACAACTTGCCAATTTATTATCTCATGGTTAACATCAACTAACCCAATATGTATCTTTCCTTATCTGCATTTATGATTAAATATTTTTTACACTAAAACTACCGATAATTAAAGCGTGCTTATTTCTAACAAAGAAATCAAAATTATATCCGAAGAGAAATGAATGGAAACAAATATCCATATTTTTTACGAAAAAAAAACCGTGGAAAGTTTTAAAATATGCATTACTGTAAAACACAATTTTTATGAAAAATTACAAACAGTTAAGTGAAAGTTGGTATTTCTGCAATTCATTTTACACGTGGTCTAATTGATGCAACAATTTCTGCCGCTCAAACCTTCGCTCCTCAATATTCCCTCTACATTCTCATGATCCTATCCGAGATACTTTTGCGAGGAGCTGTACAACAAAATTCGACGTGCCAAATTCACCCACCGATGTGAATATAAGTCAGCTATATAATGTTATACGCGCCAAATACAACGCTGTAACATAACCTAGCGGTGACATCTGCGAATCGGTCGCCGGCAGATATTTTTATCAGCCTTCCGACCAGATTAAAGAGCATCCTGTCCTGAGCTCACACCGTTCCAGAGTGGTGGCAATTCGCAACGACAGTGTCCGCCGCAATGATTCGCGGTCGCTGGTAGGAGAAAAGACAAATAGAAGACAGCTGTAGCGTTCATAGAAACGAGACGAGACGAACCCTCCTCGTCTCTTTCACCCGGCGATGAGGCGTGCAGTTCACCGACGTACCCTTGAGTGTGGGCCCTGCGAGACATCGAGGGAAACAGAGAACGGAAACACATGCACGCGTACCTCTCTGACATATAGGATAGGAAGGGAGCGAGAGAGAAAATGAAGGGGCGAAGAGGATGCTCCGTTTCGGTAGGATAAAGCGTAAGAAAGGAATGATACGAGGTGGGAAATTATGGTGAAATTCATTATAGAAACAAACTTTTATAAACATTTTTGCAAACATATAAAAGCAGATCACTGTTAAACGAAAAAAGGAAAATAATTGAAGAAAATTTATTAATACCGGAACTATCAAAGTGATAAAAATGACAAATTCCTAATTTCTTATGGAAATTTTATAATTTTTAAAATTATTTAATTATTTAAAAATTATTAAAAATTATTTAAAATTATTTCTGCGATTTTCTCTACAAACTAAGAATAAAGTTCTCCCTGCATTTTTCAGTATTTCTTTCCAACTTATTCCAGTATCGAACAAAAAATTCTAAACAATATAATCATAAAAAAAATTTCGAAATAAAGAATACAAAATTGCAAGCTACAAGATAAATCTTCCCCCCCCCTCCCCTCACCCCGAAAAAAACCAATTCTCAGGTAAAATATTCGAAATTGAAGTGGCTGGGCGTAAAAAAATTAGCCGCGTGGAAAAAAAAAAAAGATGCAAAGCCGTAAAAAGTCGAAAAAGAAAACAGCGGACGAACGGGCGGAAATGAGACTGAAAGAAAACGCGTTCGAAAAAAGGAGGAAGAGTTTACAAAAGGTGTAAAAGAACGGTAGAGGGGAGGGGGCGTCGAAGACACCGAGTGGGAGGGGGGTGTGGAGGGAGCGCCAGAGCGCGGAGCAAGAAACGCTGCACGAGGGCTGTGCACACGAGCATGAGAAAATATATTCGTGTTGGTGTTGAACACACTGTGCGGTGTGTTCCTGAACGCACCGCGTGCGCTATGCGCGTCGTCTGTTTGTCCTTGCGTCCTGGCTCAACACGCCTTGGCAGTTGCCATGCGGGACACCGGGGCCGTAGGTTGACGTCATTTTATCTCCCAACAGGCGAGTTAATATTGATAAGTAGAAGCATTACATGCTCTGGAAGCCGGGATGAAGGGAGATGAGTTAGCAGCGAGCCGAATGATCGCTGGTCGGCGCCGCGTTTTGCGCGTTACGAACCGTAGCGATGTCACATTTGTTAGCTGACCAATCGGCGTTTAGGATATGGAACTTGGAACGGTCTAAGGTTAGGTGTCCGTCTGAGAGTTGAGAAAATTTTCAAATCGGGTATTCGTTTGAGAACAGCTTGGAGAATTTTTACTTTCAGAGAGATACAACAATTTGGGAATAGGACTGCCGCTCGTTTAGGTTTCTAGGGATTTGTTCTAGTTTTTAACACTAGGACTAGATTGGTTATTTGTAGCAGAGAAATCAAAATGATAGGTATTTCTAGAAATACCTATAATAAGGGTAACAATTCTTTATGAATATTTTTTACGAAAAATTGCGGGAAATCCTGTGAAATTAATTGTAAATTTCTAAGAAAATATAATAATTTAAAATAAAATTAGAGAAATTTCTAAAATTTCTATAAGAAATTATGAACAAGTCATTTTGAGTCTGGGTTAAGTCCTACGGTGGGATTTTATATAGTGATCACGGTTTTCAGTTATTTTTTTATCTTTGTACTCGTGGTATATAAAAAATCATGAAGTTTCTACTTTGTGCAATTTTACATATTTTCTGTTTATTTCTTGACACGTTGATGGCCGCTGTCACGAGCGTGTGACTTTGCACAGCTATTTTCTGGAAATGGTTTCTTTGTCATTTCTATGTTTGTATACTAATGCATACCGATGCTATTTTTGAAGAAATATTAAAAATAGCGTAACAATGATCTCAACGCGTTTTTTTATTAATAATTATGCCAAGAATAATTGTGTAAATATTGCCAGCGCTAATTTAAAGGCGAAAAACGTGCGGCCATCAAAGCGTTAATCGTGGTTACTATTTTTGTGATTAACGTCGTAATCTAAAAAATAGTTATAAGTGTTTTAACACTAGATTTACGGACCTTGATTGGACCATTTTGATGGGTACATTGAAATACAAATATTCTGTAATACAACTAGTTCACTTTACCTTAAATCGATCAATTTTATACAAATTTGATTTCGAGCTTACGATTTCCGCTCGCACGCTTGTTAAACTTAAACCCGAAATTAGAACTACGTCGAATCGACGGGTTCCGTAAATCTAGCGTTAATGTTCTCGATCTCGGATTAGTGATTTTCCAAATGGCAACCCTAGTCGCGGACTCGGTGTTCATTTATAAAAAAATACTTGTGACTCGCGATAGCTTTGCTCTCGAGCAGACGCTCGCGTTAAGGTCACAGATTAAAAGTTGAAATTTATACATTGGAGGCGCGCGTGCAAACGCGCCATTAATAAAGCTTCCGCCGCGAATCGATGAAACGCAATATGGACGAAACGAGACGAGGGTGGTTAGGTAGGGTCGTGTAGATTCTGGAACGCTCGAAAATTCAAAACGGATCAAGGGCGGATTCGTACCATCTGGACCTTTAATTTCGGGGGCTGAACGCTCGGATCGTAATATCGGGGAAATATTAATGAACCCATTGTTGGGATCCATAATATTGGATTTGTGTACAAGTTAGGTTGAAGAGCGAGACAGAAACGAAGCACAGCGCCATCGTGCATGAAGTACAAGTGTCACTTTCGAATAGGTCAGGGAATATGTATATTCGATTATCTCGAATAAACATGCAATTATCTGTGTTGAAGCACAAGACGTATTCCTCAAATATTTGCCTGAATTCACCACAACTTGGAAATTACGATTAAGCAGGAATTGTTTGGTTTACCGTACTCCGACACTTTTCCTCGAAATATAAATGAAAAAGAGAGAAAAAGAAAAAAAAAGGAAAAAGAAGAAAAATAAAGAAAAAAGAAGAAAGAAAATGAATAAAAGTTTAATTCCATTGCACGATATCGTGCTCGAAATGAATGAAGTTTTTGCTCGGGTAAAGAACTGTATGTTCAAATGTGAGAACGGTGACGAACGTGTTGCTAGTGAAGGCATTCAGGTTTTCAACGCTAAAGGGTTACTAACGCGAGCGTTTAAACAAGCACGAAGTCCCATTCGACGCCGACTTTCCAGGAACAACTTGTTAAAGGAGGAATTTATCAGTAGGTTTTTACGGCTCTTGGCTGCTTTGCCTTTACTGCTAAGCAAATATAGGGAAATGGTACCAGAGCTGATGATACGTCAGAAGGGAAGATCCAGTTTGCGAGAAACGTGTCTGTGGTTAATCAGGGCTTTCCAGGTCAGATACGCGGGCGCCTGTTAAACATTGAATAGATGATACGGTTTTATTCGCCGTCGCTTAAGTGCTTCCTTGATAAGTACACGAGATAGATATCGTATGAATTCCAATTCGAACGTCTAACAATTTTTTTTTTCTTTTTTAAGGTACATTCTATATCAGGATAACAAATATACAATTTGGATAAAATATCAATCTACATTTCCCGTGGCCCGGAAAATTTAAAACGCTTCGAACGGTACATTCTCCTAAACGATAAAAAAAAAGAAAAAAAATCAACATGGCGTCCGAGTACCCCCATAGCCTGAAACTGCACATCTCAGCGCAATGTGTATTTTGTTACGCTTTTCTCGTCCGATGTATCGCGCCGATACTCAAGATACACACGCTCGATTGTTTCTCTCGAATATTTTCTTTCGAAAAGAGAAAGCTGACCCTTTCGAGAAGAGTTCCTCGCGTCGTTACCTTATACCTTTCTGGGTTACCGGATCCGCGAATGAGAAAGACGATATTCGATGCAAAAACTTGGACAACGCGGGATAGAGGCTAACCTCGAAATTGTCCTACGCGCGATGGTTACTTCGTTAATGATCGATCGTTGCGAAAAATTTAAGGAACTTGAAGAAAGAAATTAATATTTTTACTGTCCTTAAAATTTATCTTTAACGCCAAACCTACCGACGATTAAACTGTACCTGCTCGTATCAAAGAAATTACAGTAATAGATACTTGGAAAAATACACAATGCTAAACAAATCTTTGACCATATATTTTACCGAAAATTACAAAAAAATATTCAAAAGTGCACGGTTAATAATTTATAAAATTTGGAGAAGAAATTACGAAACGGTCATTTCACCGCTTTGGTAGGTTTAGTGTTAATAAATATCTAAATACCTAAATACCTAAATATCTAAATATCTAAATATCTAAATACCTAAATATCTAAATACCTAAATATCTAAATATCTAAATACCTAAATACCTAAATATCTAAATATCTAAATACCTAAATATCTAAATATCTAAATACCTAAATATCTAAATATCTAAATACCTAAATACCTAAATATCTAAATACCTAAATATCTAAATATCTAAATATCTAAATATCTAAATATCTAAATACCTAAATACCTAAATATCTAAATATCTAAATATCTAAATATCTAAATACCTAAATATCTAAATACCTAAATATCTAAATACCTAAATACCTAAATATCTAAATATCTAAATATCTAAATATCTAAATATCTAAATATCTAAATATCTAAATACCTAAATACCTAAATATTTTCAATAGGACTTAAAATTGATATAAAAAAATAAACAATAAAAGAATATAGAAGAATATAAAAAGTATAAAAAGTATAAAAAATATAAAAAATATAAAAGAATACATTAACCAGTAAATTTATCAGTTATTATATCAAGCACCGTTTTTTTTTCTTTTTTAAACATCGCGACGATACGTATATATCGCAAAACACGCGAAAGAATGTGCCTACTCTTTGTGTTTCGATGTATCTTATGACCCAGGGTGAGAACCTTGGGTACATCGCGCTTTCTTCGTCCCGGCGTGTCGTGTAATACGAATACAGAATGTCTATAACGCGCTCGAGCGAGGAACAGGGACGGATGATGGGACTAAAAGCGGAAGCTGGAAAAAGAGGGGCGCCAGGAGTGACTTAAAAGACGAAAGGAGACAAGGAGAGAAAAACACGGGACCGGTGCATGTTCTCTACGCATACCACGTGTTTTACCACCTGCCTCGGCTAGACGCTCGATAATGGAAAAAATATACACGCGGATCATTTAAATACTTGGCTACCGCGAGCACGTTTTCCCCGGACAATGAAGTCTCGCGGTTTCACGAGACGCATACTTCCAATACCATAAAACACTCGTTCGATTAATTCTTCCAAGCCTCTCGTTAACAACGAGCGACAAGTTAACTCGACTTCGTGTCCGTGTAGAATCATGTATCGCGTTAGTTACCCGCGATAAAATATCCTATAATTTTCCACGCCACTCGTCTAAGAATATCTGAACGCGGAAAGAAAAGAAAAAAAAGGAAGAATTACAACGAAACAAAAATGTCACCGAAGCTGTATGTTACAAAAACTAGTTTTTCGCAGAATTTATAACTCTGTCGCTCAAGGTTGCATTAAATTCGTGACCGGGGTTAACTACTTGGGAAGAGAGCGAGGAGCAAGAATATTTCCACCACGCGTTGCTTTTTAATTAATCGATAATCGATCGCTACATTAATCCCAGCCTTCGTTTAAACGGAACACGAATTGGCTACGAGCGTGATCTATATTTGTCATCGTACAGCGAGAGGGAAAATAAATGAAAAGGAAGCGAGAAACGTTGACGTTTTACGAGAAAGAGATAAAGAGACTCACCTCTTTCTGGCAAACCGCATATCGATCAGCGCTGCATCGTTCACTGATGGCCACCCGATCCGGATACACGTTTAACGAGACACGATTTACTAAGATCAATTTCCGTCGGTCGTCGAACTTTACAATATGGCCGAACTCACCCTCGACCGAACAACAAAGATTGGCAACCACCAAGGGAGAGGACGTATCGAGTACTGTGTGTCAAAGTGCAAACACTTTTCGTGAACTGTACGGGAGACGAAAGGACACGACTTATCGAGTGTACGTGTTCGATGTGCTTGCTTTTGTTTACACACGAGACTTGACAGAAGAAGTTTGAATCTCACGTCGTCGGATTATCGGGTCATTCGATGTTCGCACCGCGTAGGGTAATTTCTCGCGCGAAAATTTGGCAAAATGCGAACACCGGTGACATCTGTCGCGGGGATTGTGAACTACATTACGGTAACTAATACAATTATGGTAACGAAAATTTGATAGACACTTTGATCAAGTAAAACACGATATTGTATATTTTTTGCGATCATAATTGTATTGTTTTATTCATTTTTAAAGATTAATCTTTCTCATATTTTACTTCCATTTCTATATTTTTTGATATATTTTTTTAATTATATTAGAAGTACTTATGCACGAGTTATTGTTGATAAAACGTAAATCGTGGGAGCACAGTAGCGTAGAGTTTGGAATTTTATTTTCGTACGGTTGAAAGATACTGTATTTAAAAAATTATGTTTATGATTACAGGGATAGTGGTATCTGCGAAATAGCGCTAAAAATCGTACAAGTTCCCGCGTAATATTTTGTATACATAAAAAAGAAACTTTGATGCTGTTCGTTGCTTGTACAGGAAACTTGCATCGCATCATCGAAGATGAAATTCAGATGTAGAATGATGGACACGTGTGCAATGAGAGATTTCACCAGTGAGTTGAAAATTTGGAAATATAACCTTTTTTTGCACATCCTTGGACCGATTCCATAATAAAAATGCAAAGAATTGTTCACGATACGATAAAAAAGAAAAATTGTATCGTATCTACATTGTCTTTGTATCTCCATCTTATATACCGGAAGGAGTTCGATAAGAACGGATTGGATAGCGGTACCGATGCAAATTTGTTCCCGGAATACCGTGTTATGAAAACCGTCAATTTTTAGTTATAAGTCCTTTAGAAATTATAAGAAAATATAGGAACGTTAAAAACAATTTTTATTTCAGGTATCGTTAACATTATCTCTCGAATGACAAAGAGGTGTACCTTGCGATTAACTCCGAACGACTTGTGCTTCAGCGTCAGCGGCGATCGAGCGTCGATGGTTTCGGCGGAACTAATTCAAACTCATTTCTTCACCGAGTACACGATAAGTGGAGTTACCGAGGAACAGAATGAGATTTATTTAGAATTCGACCCGACTATGCTCGCCAGATCTTTAGGTTCGTTGCGAATGACCGCGAAAAGTGTTAAGATAAAATTAACGAATAAGCGACAACCGTGTCTCACGCTAGAAATCGAATTGGCTTCGTTGAGCATAGAATCGAGACAATGTTTGCACGATGTACCTGTCCGAGTTATACCCCGACGCGAATGGGTCGAGCATCAAGTACCAAATATTCCGGAATTTGATGTAGGAATAATTTTTACCATTTATTTTATTGCTCTCTCGGTTGCAATTATTTTTTTTCAATTATATAATTTTGTGTCTATCCAGATTTCAGTCGATATGCCACCGCTGAAACACGTGAAACACATCGTAGAGAGGATGCGTAACATGAGTCCGCAATTAACATTAAGCGCCGATAAAACTGGAACGTTTGTACTGAAAGTCGACACGGATAGTGCCACGGTGTCAACGTATTTTCAAGATCTGCAGATTTGGAGGTGCAGTCAACAAAGCGGGGAAAATCAAGTATCGGCTACGATAGATGTTAAAAAGTTCTTTATGTTTATGGCATGGGATATATTACATCCTGATAGCGTGAAATGTAACATACTTCAAGACAAAATGGTCAACTTGTTTCTGTGTTTAGCGGATCACCTTAAAATACATTATTTCCTTTCCTCGACGGCTACCTGAATTGTACTGATTTTTACGCCAATGTTTTTGATTTAATATACATTTTCTTTCTTTTATATATATTTTTTTTTTTTATTCTTTCACACGACCTTGTAGTTTCTCTCAACGCGTAAAAATAACTGGTCCGGAATGTACTCTCCTGTACTCCCTGTTTAAGAATTTCCTATTGAACAATTATCAAAATTCGACGGTTAACGTTAATTGTACGCTAAACTAAAGCTTCGTTCATTCTCTTGTCTAAAGTTCTGATGCATCTGATCGATCTGTTGTATCTTTTGATTGAGCAAAGATGTTTGCTGATCCAACCATTGCAAACTGTTCATATGTGCGTTCAATATTTTGCCAATTTGGACGATTGGATCGCTGGAATCTTGAGTACGGTTGGCTTGATTCAAGTGCTCGATAATTTCCTTCAAATCCTCCGACATTCGTTTTAACTGCGTATCGAGGTCTTCCGCCAAACGATAAGTGTATTCTCTTTCTGGATCGGAAACTGAAAGGGACGCTAGTTCCTTTTCTAACGGTACTAAACAATCTTGTAATTCCTTCTGTTGGCCAACCTATATTCATAAATAAATATTTTTAAGCAAACATTCACGTATACATTCTGTATTTAATTTTATACGAGGTAACAAGCAGCTTACAACATAGTCTAATTCGTGCTCCAATTGCTGCTGCTCAATCTTCACTCTCTCAACTTCCTGATTGAGTGCCACTATTTTTTCTCCATTGCTTATAAGCAACTTATCCCAACTATTGACTTGAGCTGCTTGGTTTACAAATACTTTTTCTTGCTCCTCTAGTTCCAAGGTCCACTTGTTGATAGACTCTTCGAACGAACTTATAGACGCGGGTTGAAGCGTACCCGCGGACGAAGTAACACTGTAACGTTTCATTTAATAAATAAAATATTGTGTACCGATCTAACATTTTTATAACGACAGCAAAAAGAATAAGCGTACGTTGTGGTTGTTCCTAACGATGCTTGAGTACTTGTGAGACTCGCAGTTGCAGAAGTTTGGTTCAAAGAAAATACCGTTGTGCTTGATGGAGTTGCGACTGTACCAAAAGTAAACACTGTAGCCGCAGAAGTTGTTCCGCTTGCATTTAAAGCGAAACCTATGCAGATATCGAATGAAAATTATTTTTACAACACAAAATCAGATCGTTGAAATAAATTTGATCAACTTTTCAAATTAATACCCGGTGCTGTCGTAGTTGTAGCTGCTGCAGTGGTTGCGGCGGGTGCCGCGGGAAGGTTAAACCCTGTTCCTGTTGCCATGGTACTCGGCGTACCAAAGGTTAATCCGGTTGCTGCAGTGGACGCAGGAGCTTCACCGGCTCCTAAGCCGAATCCACCGGCAAGCGGTTTAGCCGCGAAAGCTGATGTTGCCACAGTTGTTGTTGTAGCAGTAACGGTACCTCCTAAGCTAAAGATACTTCCAGCTGTTGCTGGTGCAGAAAATCCTTTGGGTACCGGTGCACTGGATACGCTAGGAGTTATGCCAGTACTTACAGTTGTACCAGTACCAAACGTTAAACCGGGTGCTTGCGAAGCAGCAGTATTTGTAGGAATAGCAGTTGGTGTTCCCAAACTGAAACCGGTAGCTTGGGCAGGAGTCGTACCCATTGCGCTACCAAACATACCGCCACGTTTATTCTGTGCCGGCACGGACGCGGTTGAAAATCCTGTTGGTTTCGCCGCGTCTCCGGCACCGGCGCCTCCAAATGTAAGAGCTGAAACATCATATTATGAAATAACGCGTAACTTTTTATCACGCTATAATTACTAGAAAATATAAAAATATACTTGTGGTTGGAGCACTGCTCGCAGGAGTGGTACTGGCCTGAGTCTTTGGAGCGTTGTACACGAAACTCATTTTCAGTTCTTATATTGTTGCGCTCGGACAATGATACAAGTTCGAAATTTGAACAGCTTTTTTTTCAGGTCTGCTAAATTTTCGTTCAGATATTTTAGCTATTACTCATTACGCACTTTATTCCAATGATTTGTATACAATAATTTTACAATTAACCTTACTCGCTGTACAATTCATTGACTATGACACGAACGTTCGAACAATAAACAGTCGATGCTTAAGGTAAAAATAACAAACTATTTATAGACGATTGTGAACTATATACCGTACCGCACGACTAACCTATTCTATCTTTCCAATTGAAATTAAAACCACCTTCGAATCCCAACCGTGGAACGTTTCGCAGTTTCCAACCAATAAGGAATCAGATCGGGCGAGATTAATCAGAAGCAGCGCGCTCTATCACATTTTATCCCAACACAGGATCGCAGTGATGATGCGTTCGTTGTGAATATTCTTCGAAGCTCGAACATTGTTAATAAACAGTAATTAAAAAAATCCAACCGAACATTATTTCTAAGATTTCATAAGAACTCCATTAACCATAAATATTTTTTCGATAAAAGAGAAAAAAAAAAAAAAAAAATTGTCAACCGGTGTACGATCACAAAGTACGATCGAATATATGCAATCGAACGATTGTAAAAACTATTTTCAGCCGCGAATGGAAAGTATTGCAATCTCTCAGTGTACAAAGATGTGAAAGCACAAAAGTGTGTGTTCAAATATATCGAACAATCAGAAATACAGTCGATCCCATAAAACCTAACCTCTACTTAACCAATATCAACGTTTCAATCTTTGCTTCCTTTTTATTTTTTATTTTTTTCTTTACATCAATATATACATTATGCAAGGTTATTGGGCCCCGAGACGTTAATTAAATCGTTACATCAACGTCGTACGACAGAGCCACGCGTCACGCCTAAATAGAGTGCACGCACACTCGTGCACGATGCGAGCATAAATTTCCAGAACTTACAGCCGGCTCGCGCATCGAAGATTCGTTCTGGACCGCTGACCGAGAAAAAAAAGTTTGATTACGAAACTCGCCTGTTACGACCCACGCGGAACATTTACGTCTCGTGGCGGCTCCGTGCGTTACAGAAGCAGTCGCTCGTACGCTTAACGCGTTAAACGCCACGCCGATTTTGGTCGGCTTTACGTTAAGCCGTGTGGTGCGATACTGATCGAAAAACATTTGGTGGGAAAATACTTAAGAAATTAAGAAGAAAATTGCACAGGCCTACAGAGGAAAGTGGTATCTTTGTTTAAATTATTTAATAAAACTCGTTGACGACTTGTAAGGTATTATTTTTTGAAATTGATACTATCGGTTCTGAGAAACCAACGACGCCTAAAGGAAAATTTCAGCGTCGGTCCGCAGGGACCGGCGTGGCGCTTAACGCGTTAATACCCATCTTTTCGCGGACCGAAAAATTTTGTATTCCGTGCGCGTAGTACTCGCATGCTTCGAGTGGAAATTGGTGTTGTTTACCTGTGTAATTTGTGACGTTACACCTGGCGCGAAAATTGTACTCTGTGGACACGCGTATTTCAATTCATCTCTCGCCGAAACATAAATTGTGTCTCATGTTAATTATCACGTCCGTTTCGTATATGCATATACATCGTAACTGTGTCAGTCGCACGCGTGCAAAAAAAAAAAGTGTTTCCAAGGAATAGAGAATTCGATTTGGTGTTTTATAAATTAAGAACATCGGTATCTATAACGTTGTAGGAAGCAGCGTCGATTTATCGCCATTGAATTTTGGGACGTTTCCTTTTTTTCTCTTTTTTATTTAGCGAATGAATGACCCGATTAGGAAATCGTGGTTAATATAGCGATAACTGACTGAAGGTTGCTCGAAGTTAGAATGAAAGCTATCCGATTCACGAGATACGGTTATCTTCCCTGTTTCTTCTCTTAACGTACCGAAAACATCGTCCTCCGGAGCAAACGCACAGAACACGCCGGAATTCATCTTTACCGATCGTTAACGTTGCTCGATTAAAATGTCGGTAATCGCCAAGTTACTCGTGTGTCTCTGTCTGATGAACATCGTCGACGGTTCCTCGTTAACCGCACCCCCTTTGACGGCGGTCGTTGTCGGTTTCGAAGATATCTACGACTTATCTTTGCTAGCCAACACATTGTCGGATCAAGGGATCGATTCCACGCTGATCATACCGGCGTCGAGCAAGGGCGAACTTTACGAGACTCTGATCGACGTCGACGTGCTGACAGTGAACGCCGAGGACGAAGAATCGGAGTATCCTGGGAAGAAAACTCTTCAATCTTGCGAGGCTTTGTTGAAGGATAAGCAGATCGCGAATAAGATACAGGAGATTCAGCCCACCTTCACGGTGTTTCCTCCGCTGAGGTACGTTTTATCGTTGTGTGCGATGTTACTTAAATGAATTAAATTAATTACTTAACACGTTAAACGCCGCGCCGGTTTTGGTCGACTTTCCGTTAGGCTGTACGGTGCGATAATAATTGAAGAACATTTGGTCGGAAAATTGTTGAGAATTTAAGAAGAAAATAGTAGAGGCCCGCGAAGGAAAGTGGTATCTTTGTTTAACGCTAGAACTACCGACGAATAAAGCATACTTACTTCTACCGAAAAAAATCATAATGAAAGGTATATAAAAAAGTGACTTAAATGAATTAAATTAATTACTTAACACGTTAAACGCCGCGCCGGTTTTGGTCGACTTTCCGTTAGGCTGTGCGGTGCGATAATAATTGAAAAACATTTGGTCGAAAAATTGTTGAGAATTTAAGAAGAAAATAGTAGAGGCCCGCGAAGGAAAGTGGTATCTTTGTTTAACGCTAGAACTACCGACGAATAAAGCATACTTACTTCTACCGAAAAAAATCATAATGAAAGGTATATAAAAAAGTGACTTAAATGAATTAAATTAATTACTTAACACGTTAAACGCCGCGCCGGTTTTGGTCGACTTTCCGTTAGGCTGTGCGGTGCGATAATAATTGAAAAACATTTGGTCGAAAAATTGTTGAGAATTTAAGAAGAAAATAGTAGAGGCCCGCGAAGGAAAGTGGTATCTTTGTTTAACGCTAGAACTACCGACGAATAAAGCATACTTACTTCTACCGAAAAAAATCATAATGAAAGGTATATAAAAAAGTGACTTAAATGAATTAAATTAATTACTTAACACGTTAAACGCCGCGCCGGTTTTGGTCGACTTTCCGTTAGGCTGTGCGGTGCGATAATAATTGAAAAACATTTGGTCGAAAAATTGTTGAGAATTTAAGAAGAAAATAGTAGAGGCCCGCGAAGGAAAGTGGTATCTTTGTTTAACGCTAGAACTACCGACGAATAAAGCATACTTACTTCTACCGAAAAAAATCATAATGAAAGGTATATAAAAAAGTGACTTAAATGAATTAAATTAATTACTTAACACGTTAAACGCCGCGCCGGTTTTGGTCGACTTTCCGTTAGGCTGTGCGGTGCGATAATAATTGAAAAACATTTGGTCGGAAAATTGTTGAGAATTTAAGAAGAAAATAGTAGAGGCCCGCGAAGGAAAGTGGTATCTTTGTTTAACGCTAGAACTACCGACGAATAAAGCATACTTACTTCTACCGAAAAAAATCATAATGAAAGGTATATAAAAAAATACGCAATGCAAGGGAAACAAAGCTTTGTCTATATTTTTAACAGAAAATCACGGAAAATTGGCTACGAGATGCCATAGTCAATTTATAAAATTTCTGTAAAAAATTAAGAATGGGTCATTTTGACCACTTTGGTAGTTCTAGTGTTAATGCGATTTAATAGAATCCATTGATGACTTGTAAGGTATTATTTTTTAAAATTGATACTATCGGTTCTGAGAAACCAACGACGCCTAAACGAAAATTTCAGCGTCGGTCCGCGGGGACCGGTGTGGCGCTTAACGTGTTAAAAAAGTAACAATTTCCTAAAACTTAAGTTCATTTCTGTTAGTTAGGTACTGAGTCACGTGGTTTGAACTGAGCAGCTATTTTTAAGGAAAGAATTCTTTAATATTCCTTGGGTATTCGTTATAATTTTGCGTTTAAGTCTTTAGCGTTGGGAAATTGGTTTAATAATTAGAAAAATATAATTGCGATACTAAATGTGATTAGTGAGGTTTTTGTTGTTTTAATTTTTAGACACGACGGCTGCTTGCTACCATGGGCGAAAAGCATCGAGTCCATTCCGGTGTTATGGACGCGCAATCAAGAGGAAGAGGTATACGTGTTCGAATACACCGGCGCCGCTTTGCCTGTTCAGAGAGCAGGATTTTGGACCAGGTTGTGGACGAGTGTCTCGAGGAGGTCAATATTCTTCACGGCTCGGGACGAGTACGCGGCGTATGCTCTCCGGATAGTAGGAAAATACTTGCCAGACACCGGTCTCAATTTAGATAATCTTTACGCTGATGTTCGCCTTATACTGTGGGGCGCTGACGTTGTCCTGCGTTCAGATTTTGCCCCGCTTACTCAGCCGATAGTGGAAGTAAGTGCGATGTCGAACGAGTTACTTCACTCTTATGCTCTCCTAGTAAGATATTTTTCAACGTTCGATCGCGTATTCCATAATTAATTGAACGGTAAAATTAGATTTGGAGAGATTGCAAATATTTAAGTATCTAAGAGGTTGAAAATTAAAAAATTAAAGAATTGGAATATTGAAAAATTTGAAAGCTTGAAAATTCAAAAGCTTGAGGATTTGAAAATTCCTTGACGTTCCATTAATCCTCCGTAACAAAATAATTTCTGCTCTTGGTCACCGTAGACGTTGCACCGCGATATTAGACTTAGAGGGGACTTAATTGATTAGCGCACTCATTTGGAAGATGAAAGGGTCAGGTTCAGGTTTGAATCTCAGTCCAGTAACTTAATACCTCCGCTCTTTTTCTTCTTACAATATCGTCCGCAGTGATTCATTAATAATACAACACAGTCATATCTCTAGCCCTGTTCTGTAATTAAAAATCACAGAGAAATGATATCGCAAAAATTTTTCATTGCAGATAGGCTGCCATCACTGCAGAGGGTCATATCCGTTGCAAAGTGATCTTCAAAAGTCGCTGGTCGAGTTTCGGCTGGGAACCATTGTGGCACTCCTTGACGAGAATTATGAGACGTTAATTAAAGAGCTGGCGCAAAGATTACCGCAGGGCAGGGAGGGCCAAGCAGTGGTTTGGAAGAACATGAAATGGCAAAGCACGGCCGCTGCTCTGCCAGAGAATCTTTTCATTCACTCGGGAATTGATCGGCAAGACCTGATAGGTAATAGTAGAGTCCATTGAAGCCTTATGATTTCCGCATAGAATCCTAATAGGTTCTTGATTAAAGCTACCGATAATTAACCTACCTCTTTCATTTCAAAGAACAATACCGTTTCTATATCATCGTTTTCATTTATTATTATTAATTATATTATAATTATTCCAGGCTACGGACGTGCGAGAGTGGTGTTAAGCCATTGTGCAGACACAGAGCTCCTAGAAGCCGCCTTCCATGGAACTCCAGTAGTGTGTTTCCCCAGGAATTCGTACGAGTCTAAAAATGCAGCTAGAGCGATCCAGTTAGGCTTTGCACGGTCCACCGAAGAGATTCGTACACTGACCAGCGAAGAGGTAGCCAATACCGTGAACCAGATTCATGAAACTATGGAGTATCGAGAGAATGCAAGGAAAGTTTCCTTGGCTGTTCGCGACAGAATAAATCCTGCCGTGGATAGGTTAACCTTTTGGTTGCATTACATGGTCAGAGCTAAGGATTGGGACTTCGACTTTCTTGTGCCGAGTACACCAGCAAGAACCTTCAACGAGGATCTGCAGTTCTTCCTTGGTCTCTTCGTTGGTACTATAGTAGGGGCGTTCGCGACAGTCGGTTGCATGTTGGCTAGATATTTAGTTATATCTAAAAGAACACAAAGATCAAAGGGAAGATACACGCGATAAAAAATGGTCGATTAAAGAAGAAAAAAAATGAAGAAACATGGAACGGACAGGATGGCTAATTACGGACACTTTTCGCATATGTATTTATATAAATGCACGTAGAGTACAGGTACATACAAATACAAATGTTACGAGCTAGGGTTTATCTCATTGCTAATGAAGAGATGTAACTATTACGAGAATACTTGATCAATAAGATTGATTGATTGATTGATTGGAAAAAGCTAGAAAGTACGATGTAGCATGTTATCGTCGACGAGNAAAAGTATAAAAAGTATAAAAAATATAAAAAATATAAAAGAATACATTAACCAGTAAATTTA
>SMSQ01018276.1:11926-28072 GCA_019453375.1 Ctenoplectra terminalis
TTTGAAACATTTGATTAGCTGATTTAAGAAAAATTTATTTTATTCTTGTACTTTGTATTGTAGTTAATATTTGATTTTGTATTGTATTTAATATACAATATTAATAATGTACTGAAATATTATGTTCAGTAACAAACTGAAAAATGCAAGTACTTCAGTCATTCATTCAGAAAATTCAGATATTTAAATTAAATTAAAAATGAATTATCAGTTATCGAAGAAAATAAATCACAAAAAATGATTTATAGCAGTTTCTTCATGCGACAAGTTAACAGATTTTCAAAATCCAGGAGAAGCGTAATTTCGCAATAATTATAGTGCAAAGAAACATACATTTTTTAAAAATATTTTAACATTGTTAATATAAATATTTATTTGTAATATAAATATTCATAAATATATTTCTTACTGCTCTCTTATAAAACGGTATACATATGTACACACTACCGCTTATAAGTATTTAAATATTAGAAAATTTATCAATTTAGTCAATTTATAACGACGGTACATAAATGTTATTTAAATATTTTAATTAATGATAAATTAATGACTCAAAATAATATTTATTATTGTAAAGTGGAATCAGGATTTGAGTGGTAATTAAAGAATAATGTCTGTGGGCGTTTTGAATACTTTGTTTAATATTTTTCTTTATTTCGCCTTGACGAAATGCACCTGGTCTGCTTCAGCCGTTTATCTACCGCGATTTTCTAACATTACCTTTTTGAAGAATTGATAAATTGTAGATTGAAAACTTGTTAATAGTGTATTAAAATTAAATACATGATTTGAAAACGAACACTACTTGAATTAATCACTGTGGTCTTTCTGTCAACTTAGAAGAACGCTTTTTATCTAATCCACAGCTTAACAGTTAGATAATCTAAAGACAAAGAGTTCTTGAAATAACAAAATAGTTGTATAAGGTTTCACACTTTCAGATTTTAATAAATTAAATTATAATATATTATAATATAATATTTAGAATAATAACCATTAAATAAAATTATACATTACGTTCTATTAAAAATAAGCAAGTGTCCAGATACTTATGAGCGGTAGTGTAAGTACGTGTGGTATGCGGATTCTGAAATCGTTTTTTTTCTCAACGTTCCACCATATTTGCACTTGAGTGTATTTAAATATTGTAATAATTTGTATAAGATAGATGTGCACAATTTCGCCAGTGTTTTAAAATTCACCACCCATAAGAAATTCATGAATCATGAATGACAATCGCTAAATAGTATTAGTACATATCCTGTAGAAAGAAGAAATTTCTTCTATTAGGCGCCGGAAAAAGTGGAAAACAATTTATGGTATAAAATTCAAGGAGTTCGAACTTTCATGAAATGTAACTTTATTTAATAAAGCAATCTTTATTAATTTCTATCGCGTTTCTTCAATGTTTCTATTACTATAAAAATCTTGAGTTTTGATTGCAAAAAATAAACGAACTCTTGCTTTGATTTCGCTATCGTTTTGAATTTTTACGAGTTTAGCCCTTTGACTACGGTAGATTTTGAGACGCACCGGCCGTACTATACGGTAGGAATTCAGTTACAACCTACGTCGAGAACGGCGAAATTTTTTGTTAGGCGTACATTTTTCGGAAAATATATTTCAATAATCGAAAAACTGAGTTTCGTTACCTTGGAACAATATTATTTATTTATTTGTATTCTGCACCGAATCGTTACTATACGCATTAAAAATTTAATATTAACCTTAAGCTTAAATTTTCAGGTCGCCTATAGGCGTCCTCAGCATCAGAAAACCAAACTACGTCGAGCGCCTTTAGGCGCGCACAGTGTCACAAGCGCAAAATTTCTAAGCGCCTTTAGGCGCCCACAGTAGTCAAAGGGTTAAAAACTCCTTCAGTGGTAAGGATAATCCGCGAACACTTAGCGTGTAGATCCTTTCGAACATTTAGCAAATCTTTACTGTTGTTACGGCTGCAAGGGCCGGGGCGTGGGCCAGGCGCTATCGCGTGGCCTTAGGTTTATGGGCAGATAGGATTATCGGTCAGGATCGGACGAACCGGTGTACGGGTAACACCGGGAGCCGATGGATAGATAAACGTGGACGAACCAGTGCCTTATATCACCGGGAGCCACAAGGTGAATTTGGTGGACGAACCGATATATGGTTAATATCGGGAGCCATTGAGGAAGTCGTGGACGAACCGATGCTTGGGTCACACTGGGAGCCACTAAGGTGAGGATGCGTGGACGAACCAGTGCCTTATATCACTGAGAGCCACAAGGTGAATTTGGTGGACGAACCGATGCTTGGGTGACACCGGGAGCCACTAAGGTGAGGGTGCGTGGACGAACCGATATATGGTTAATACCAGGAACCACTGAAGGAAAGCGTGGACGAGCCAGTGCCTTATATTACCGGAAGCCACTATAGGTTAAGGATATTGGACCTTGCAATCTACCATTAGTATACCTCGAGCGGTAAAGGTATATCAATGTGGGAATACCCGTTAGTTCGACTGTTTAATAACTAAGAATGGGTGCCAGAATTAAGCAACTCGGTTAAAACTCAACAATATATTCTTAAACTAGCAAGTTATAATAAGATACAGATAAATGGTTCCACACTCTAATGCGAGTGTATCCTTCTCGGCCTTTACGCAGCGCGAGACGCGGAGATAGTCTGAGAATGTCTATCCGAGACTTACGTTTCTTAACGAATTTGAAGAATGCTTCGAAAGGGAATGCAACCCGATCTTGCTAATACAGATATTCGACTGACGGAGTAACGGCGTACTCTTAGTCAACTCTAGACCGATCTGATCTTCCAAAATTTTAGCGCTTTATATACCCCGAAAAAGTATTAAATTCGTAGGAGGGGGTACGTTAGACTCATACCGAGGAATGTGCTCCCCTAGCATGAGTCAACCCTTCCATGGGGCACTAGACTAAACACTACGCCGTTTCGGCTCCGTGGAAGATGCGTTCGTAACATTGTAGTGGGCAGTAAGGATCAAGTTAACTACCACTGTTCTAGAGTAAAAAGATTACTTTATTAGATATTTATTTATTCCAGGCGTTGAAAAAACCAAAAGCACCTAAACCACATGGAATATTTGAAAATTTCAGTGAATGAATATTTAAAAAAATTATACAAAGCTCTAAACCCTTACACGGTGAAATTGTGCACATCTATGTTATAAATTGTATACAAATATAAAATTCGTTTATTTCATAGTATATTATAAACGGTAAAATTGTTTATACAGGCTTCCTGGTAGACTTTATATCGATGCCGGTCACATCAGGTTTTACTTCGGCTACTTCGATTATTATAATCGTGTCACAGTTACAAGGGCTGTTAGGGTTAAAGTTTAAAGCGCATAATATCGTTGACAATATAAAGAAGATATTTCAAAATTTGCACAATATACGAATGCCGGATTTTATTCTCGGACTTTGCAGTATAGCATTTCTCTTGATCTTCAGAGTAAGTTTTTTTTTTTTAATAATTGGTTATGAAAATGAAATAATAACTTCTAATTTAGTTATTACTATTTGAGGCTTCCGGATGTAAACGGTGTCTACTAAGAATTATCTTAAAAGATAGGAATACAATTTGTCGTGGACATAGCTTAGGTCAGGGGTCAGCAATCTTTCGAGAGAGAAGAGCTAAATTGTCAAGAAAAACAGGATAACGAACGTATCAAAGAACCATATATATATATATTTAATTATTTATTTAATTAATTATTTATTTTTTAATATACACGGTGAGTCTGTTAACGTGACGACCTCAAATAACTTCCGAGGTATTCGTTTTACGAAAAAATGTTTTATACAAAAGTTTCATGGTACCTTGGGGGACATACGGTGGTCTTATCTATTTTGTATTTCCTAATTTGTTTATCGAGATATTAGGGTCACCTTCAGTTTTTTAAATGGAATGTGTAATTTTTTTTCCGGATTCTGGTAGACCATCAAATTCTGCGTAAAAAAGTCTTATAAAACTTGGTAGTCGCGATGAATAGTTACTGAGATATCTTGAAATAAATAATCTGTTCGGGAGTACGCTTAGTCAACGTGATTCGGATCGGACGTGGCAGTAGCATTAGTTGGCCAGCTCGATCACCAGATTTAACGCCGCTGGACTATTTTCTCTGGGGCACTTTGAAGAACGAAGTTTATCGCGAACCACCGACAACAGCGGAAGATATGCGAGAACGAATTATTAATGCATGTGCTGCAATAACTATAGAAACACTTAAAAAAGTTCTTCACTCCCTAACAACTCGATCACGTATGTGCATTGACTGTAACGGACAGCACTTCGAGCACCACTTAAAATAAAACTTCTTTTACAAATATCTCATTCATCGCAACTACCAAGTTGTATAAGACTTTTTAGCGCAGAATTTGATGGTCTACCAGAATCCGGAAAAGAAATTACACATTCCATTTAAAAAACTGAAGGTGACCCTAATATCTCAATAAACAAATTAGGAAATACAAAATAGATAAGACCACTGTATGTTCCCAAAGGTACCATGCAACTCTTGTATAAAACATTTTTTTGTAAAACGAATACCTCAAAAGTTGTTTGAGGTCGTCACGTTAACAGACTCACCCTGTATATGTTTATATGGGCGCTCCCCCTCCCCTGGTAACAGTCGTAATCCAGAAAACATTTTCAAATCAAAGTGAAAAACTGTAATCAATCGTAATTTTTTTTTAGAAGGTTAACCAGTCTCTCTACCCTAATATTAATATTATAAATCATCAAAATATATTTACTTTGGCGTATATATATTTTAAATTTAGATGTCAATTAAATTTACGATGTACTGATTTAAAAAAAAAAATGGGCCATCATTCTACACCTTATCGTATATCCGGAAACCTGAAATAGTATACATATACATATATGTGTAACAATTGTATAGAACCGGGCCCTGAAAGCCAAAATTCTTAACACTTAATTTAATATGTAATTGAACATTTCAACTCAGCAACTAAAAGACATCGATTGCTGTTTCGGAAAAGATGGCCGCAAAACAGAAAAGAACACTAAGAAGGAGTACTTAAAGAAATTCTTATGGTTTCTTTCCATCAGTCGCAACGCTTTGGTGATTCTGATTGCATTTACGATAGCTTTTTATTATGAAAAAAAAGGATCATCACCGTTTATTCTTTCAGGTTCATATTAATTTTCATGTTATTTTGTTAACTTTTTATTAGCAAATTTTCTGCAACGAGACACTCATTGTTCTTTTTTTTTTTNATCAAATTCTGCGTAAAAAAGTCTTATAAAACTTGGTAGTCGCGATGAATAGTTACTGAGATATCTTGAAATAAATAATCTGTTCGGGAGTACGCTTAGTCAACGTGATTCGGATCGGACGTGGCAGTAGCATTAGTTGGCCAGCTCGATCACCAGATTTAACGCCGCTGGACTATTTTCTCTGGGGCACTTTGAAGAACGAAGTTTATCGCGAACCACCGACAACAGCGGAAGATATGCGAGAACGAATTATTAATGCATGTGCTGCAATAACTATAGAAACACTTAAAAAAGTTCTTCACTCCCTAACAACTCGATCACGTATGTGCATTGACTGTAACGGACAGCACTTCGAGCACCACTTAAAATAAAACTTCTTTTACAAATATCTCATTCATCGCAACTACCAAGTTGTATAAGACTTTTTAGCGCAGAATTTGATGGTCTACCAGAATCCGGAAAAGAAATTACACATTCCATTTAAAAAACTGAAGGTGACCCTAATATCTCAATAAACAAATTAGGAAATACAAAATAGATAAGACCACTGTATGTTCCCAAAGGTACCATGCAACTCTTGTATAAAACATTTTTTTGTAAAACGAATACCTCAAAAGTTGTTTGAGGTCGTCACGTTAACAGACTCACCCTGTATATGTTTATATGGGCGCTCCCCCTCCCCTGGTAACAGTCGTAATCCAGAAAACATTTTCAAATCAAAGTGAAAAACTGTAATCAATCGTAATTTTTTTTTAGAAGGTTAACCAGTCTCTCTACCCTAATATTAATATTATAAATCATCAAAATATATTTACTTTGGCGTATATATATTTTAAATTTAGATGTCAATTAAATTTACGATGTACTGATTTAAAAAAAAAAATGGGCCATCATTCTACACCTTATCGTATATCCGGAAACCTGAAATAGTATACATATACATATATGTGTAACAATTGTATAGAACCGGGCCCTGAAAGCCAAAATTCTTAACACTTAATTTAATATGTAATTGAACATTTCAACTCAGCAACTAAAAGACATCGATTGCTGTTTCGGAAAAGATGGCCGCAAAACAGAAAAGAACACTAAGAAGGAGTACTTAAAGAAATTCTTATGGTTTCTTTCCATCAGTCGCAACGCTTTGGTGATTCTGATTGCATTTACGATAGCTTTTTATTATGAAAAAAAAGGATCATCACCGTTTATTCTTTCAGGTTCATATTAATTTTCATGTTATTTTGTTAACTTTTTATTAGCAAATTTTCTGCAACGAGACACTCATTGTTCTTTTTTTTTTTGTAATTTGAAGGGAAAGTAGAGGCGGGACTTCCTAAGTTCTCTTTGCCTCCATTTTCATCTCAGGTTGGAAATCAAACCTACACGTTTTGGGATATGTGTTTTCATTACGGGTCGGGGATAATCGTGTTGCCTCTTGTGGGGGTGCTGGCGAATATAGCTATTGCTAAAGCATTTGGTAAAAATATTAAATATTACGAATTTAAAGACCTGTATTCAAAGAACGTTATTACAAATATATCATATTTAAAACCAGGGAATTTTTGTTAAATATGCCCGTATTTTCTGAAAATTTTTCTGAAAGGACGCAACCTACTGCTCATAAACATTTTATCAATACATAAAACGTACGTTTGTTATTGCAACAAATCAACATAAGGATGTTATTAAAAATGTTCAAGATTTACTGTCACGTGTACCTTCTTATGATAAAAATGAATAGTATTTTTCTTTTTTTTTTTTTTTTTTAGAAATGTTTCTATGTTCGAATAAAATAAGAAAAAGTATATGAACAAATATTTATAATTATACAAAATTATATATTAAAACTATATATAAAATTATATATTTAATATATTGTATATTAAAATATAGTAAATACATTGTACTGTATTTTTCTAAACAAAATTTTATCAGCAACAGTATTTCTTTCACATGAAAGGAATTTCAGACGAGTATCGTTCTAAGTCACTTTAATTTAGAAATATAAATGTAAATTTATTATTATTATTATAATCATCATCAATATCGTTATTGTTATGAGTATCATTATTATATATTATTAATATAATTGTTATTATTAATGTTATACATAATAGTGTACAACTTTAGTGTGCGTAACTTAAATTATTCATAGCTGGTGTTTTATGATTGTATGCATGTAAAATAATATTATAAAAGTTTGTTGAGCAAATTTTTAAAACATAACACAATTTTTTTTAAATAATTATATTATCCTAATTCAAATACAATTGTAGTTATATTTGTAGTCTATACTTCAATACAAATTTTTTAAGAAATGTGGGCATATTTGAAAAAAGATTAAAAAAACGGAGTTTCTATCGTACTTTTGACATCTTCGATTTTTATTATATTGTATTAAATAGAATCAACTTTTAAAATTCTCACCCGTTACCAAATTTTGTCTTATAATTACTATTAAATTTAGTATCACGTTCAAGATATCAATATTAAATGAAAATGATAAATGATCTTTGATTTATCTTAATTTGAAACCAAATGATTATAATATGATGTTTATCAGACGATAAGTTTTGTTTGTAAAGGCATGTTGTGAAGTGTTTCAGAAATATAAGCATGTTAATATTTTGTATAGATTAATCTTATAAGCTAAAACAAGTAGAACAGAATTTTTCTAGAATTATAAAAGGTACATAATTGCAAAACTTTTTTTTTTTTTAATTTTGTACGATTCACTACTACACTAAACTGTTCAAAAATATTATACGCTATTTTTCAATTGAAAATATAGAAAAACAATTTTTATCGTTTCTTCACGAATAAATCTTTTTTTTAATAATTTCCTTTGAAAATATTAATTATTTGTTACAATGCAAAAATAACTTTCTTAAAATTCATGTTTCATTCACTGATAAAATTTAATCAAAATCACATTAAGCCTTTAGCTAGTCAAAAGATTGTTTAAGTATAAAATTTCTTGCATCTTTTATTATTAATAAGTTATTTACGTCTTTCAATATTAAAATATTTCTTTGATATGTATAATTTTTAAATTAGATTCAATTTCGCGCTAGTAAGTTATACACATTATATTGTTATATACATTGTATACTAATAATGCGATTTTAATTTCAATGAATAATAGTTTTCAATTTTTATATTAACTCATAAACTAGAATTAATATTCAAGGGCGGATTTGGGTTGGTTGAGGCCTCGAGCGCAAAATTGGGGTCTCCTAAACATTAAATCTAAAAAAAAAAAAAACTTTAATATTGAATTATGAATTTTATTTAATCAAACATAATAAATAAGAATTATAATATTCTAAATTCAAATGCAGAAAAATTCATAAACGATTGGATGTTATGAAACTAAATTATCTAAGTATCCCTAACTTTCCACTATACAAGAAACAAAAAAAAGAAATATGAAAAATCTCGAGGTCCCGGAAGCACGTCCAGTGGACCTTCCCTTAAATCCGCCACTATTAATACTTCTAGTTTCCATCTACAATATTTTCTCATACAACTCTATTTATTCTATAGATAATGTATAGAAATTCGTATAATAATAATTATATTCAATTAATTTTTTATACCGAATTCGCTGATAAACTAGTTAGATTATTTTTTTCAAGTTTGCTTATAATTTAGCGGTGAATATTTGTAGTTAAAAATGAAATATAATTCTTGTGTGTACACATTTACATACCTAGCATGTTCTTTAAAATAGTACTTTGTTATAATATTCTTTTGTTTATATATTACAAAAATTTTTCTGATATACTGCATATAAAACGGACTATTCAAGTATAGTTTTCAAGCTATAAAACCTTAACACGTTAAGCGTTACGCTAATTTTGGTCGATTTTTTATTAGATTGTGCGTTACGATACCCAGCAAAGGAAAGTCGTACATTTGTTTAACATATTTTAATAAAACCCATTAATTAATTGTAAGGTATTATTTTTTTTTTTTTAATTAATATTGTTCTTCATAAATCAACGACGTCTAAACGAAAAGTAGCGCTTAACATATTAAACAAGAATTTTGACAATCTAACGCATATCTGCACTTATACGTCTTATTACACATCTTAATTTTAAATCCCATGATTATTGAAAAATCCCAGGGATTTGTACGATTTCAGATCAGTATCTTTTATTTATTTTTACCTTCCTTCTTTTCTTATCAAAGCAGAGTTAATTTTAGTACTCTGTTACATGATCAACGTATGAGTAATTTCAGAATTCTGTTTACAATTCCACACCTGCAGTAGTTGCTGCACGTGTACCCAAAAAGTTTATAACTCAATCTTTCCAAAAATGAATACTCACGTTAAAAAATTTCATTTTACATTTTCAGTTTATTTTTGTACGTAAAATCTTAATTTCTTTATACTCATCATTCGAAATATTGAACCACATTCGTCCAACACTCTATACAACTAATCAGTCAAGAATAAGAAAATAAATTCGAAAAATATATATACAGGATGTCTCAGTTTTAAAGGATTAACCCTTTGCACTCGACTGGCGTCGCTATGGCGACATGCATAACTTTTTTCAGAGATTAAGCTTTGAATTTAATTCTGTATCTTCGTCAATTCAAACACTTCTTTTGTTTTAAAATAAAATTAATTAAGTAAGTAAATAAAAAATCGTAAACATTTGTAATTTTCTGTTTCTCTTTTCAAAAGGACACTAAGTTTTCGCAGTAGTCCTTTGAAACTTAAAAAAGTTCGCCAGTGCATTGGGTTAAATTTTGCTAATATGTTCTATGAGTAGAAGCAAGAAAAAAAAATTTATATAAAAATAGGTCTTCAAATTCTTTATAAAAGAGTTACACAAGAAGTATGGAAACTAAAGTCGAACTCGTTGTTGATACATTGCTAGATAATATAGTAATGTCAACGGTGTTTATACAAAATATTGTCATCTACACATAAAATACATAATAAACAAAAAGAAAGCTTATCGAACTAGGAAAAAGAGATGGTATAAAAAACGGGGCGCCCTTATGAAATCGAATTCATTCACGTTCACTTTAATATCTAATAGCTACAAATAGAGTAAAATAATTTTTTTAAATCTTTTTGTTACAAGACACTCCTGTAACAATCATCTATACTTTTCGAATTTCTTGTGTAACTTTTTTATATAGCGCTTGAAGGCCTATGTTTATATAAACTTTTTTATTTGTTTTACTCATAGATCATATCGACAAAGTTTTTTTTGTTTAAAAGGGAAGGCCGTGATATGTAGGACGCGGATTTTGATGTGTCTCATATACACTACCGCTCAAAAATATCTGAACACTTGCTTATTTTTGACAGACAATTACAGACAATTACTCTTCAGTTATTTTTTACATTTAATTGTGCATTGGTTGAATTTAGACACATGTTGAAAAAATAACATTATTTGTTAACGCTGCAGAAGACGTATACGCTACCGCTCAAAAGTATCCAGACACTTGCTTATTTTTTACTGAATGTAATTTATAATTTTCCTATTTAACCCTTTGACTGCTGTTGACGCCTATTGGCGTCCGAAACATGTTGGCTTACCGGTACTGTTGGCGCCTATTGGCGTCCGACACATGTTTACTTCCCGGTACTGTAAGCGCCAATTGGCGTCCAAATCAAATTTCACTTGTTTCGTCCGTTTTAAAATTTTTCAGTATTTTGCATATTTTAATATACAGAAATGCATGCCTAACGAAAAATTTCGCCGTACCCAGTGGACGTCGCGAGTGAATTCGTACCGTACCGTACGGCCAGTACGTGCCAAAGTCTGCCGTAGCCAAAGGGTTAATTGTTATTGTTACGGCTATTGTGTAACAGAATATTGTGATAGGATAAAATTGAATATTGTTAATAAATTACTGAGCTAATATGCGAAAAAAATGACATTAAAGCCTATAAGTGTCGAACCTTATGGAACTGTTTTGTTATTTTAAAACTTCTCTATATTTGGGTTATTTAATTGTTAACCTATAGATTAACTAACGACGTTCTTCTACGCAGTGTCCTTTTACGAATCGTGTATTTCATTTTAATACAGTATTGGCAAATTTTTATTAATAGATAGTGTTTTTTTTTTTTAAATGCGTCGATTCCTTAAGAAGGTAGTAAATAATTGTTATTAATTTTACATGTTTTAACCGTTTGAGTCCCAAGCAGCGCGGTCGCGCTCTTCAGATTTTGTGTCGAAAAATGCCAGTACATTTCGAGCGCTATGGACAACTGACGGTGCAGTCACCGATTGTCGAAGTAGCGCGTTCAGATTTACTGACGCACGTACATCGCACAGCTCCCTTTTTAAATGTAAATAATACAAATAAAACATTTTGTATTTCATTGTTATCTTGTCGATAATTTTTATCGAACAAAACTTGAAATATTTATAAACTTACAGCACGCGTATATAATAATACAGATGTATTTCATAAAATAACGAATTACAAATTAAAAATATTTTTTGTGTTACGAACAATTTCAATGGAGAGTAACACTTATCATTTTTTTCTTCGCAATGGATTAAGACAAGCGCTATCGCGCCGCCTGGGTCTTTTCGTACTCGTTTAGAGAAAGCGCGGTTGCGCTGTTCGGGATTTTTCGACAGTGTTTTTTCAATACCCCTTGGGATTCAAACGGTTAATCACATTTATCTCTTTGCGGCACAGGACTTCAGATAATAAAATAGACCCATGTTGCATAGAAATTTGATTGCGTTTTAAATGAAACAAAATTGGTATATCTTTACTAACAAAGGAATCACATAATGTAAAAACATAAAAAAATAATAGTAATTCAATTGAATTTGTTGTTATAGGATGTGCCACATGGGTTCATGAATGGTTCTTATCAAAGCACGTCCTTTTCCCTAAATCAAGATGGGACTAAAAATGTCCCACCATGCATTACGGTACATCTAAAAGGTGGGACACTTTTAATCCCAGCGTGCTCCAAAGAGTTATACACCATAACTAGAAATTGATCAAATTGACAAATTTATCAGAGTCCGGGTACTTATGAGCGGTAGTGTATGTTGTAGTGTAATATAACAACATACGTTTCAATGTTGGGTACAATATTAATAAAAAAAGACGCTGATGCCATGAAAAACTAAAATGTTAAACGTTATTACTGTAATACAAGTTATCGGTGTTCGTAAAGGGTTTTGTAATAAAATTTTTATCAGTTCGATTATCAATGAGTTCAACATTTTTTTTTCTACTTTTATGTTTTTCATTCTAACATATAATAGTTATCATAAAAATATACAAAATAATGAAACTATTTTTTTTAATGTAAATGAAGCTCAATATTCACCAGAAATTAAAACAAAAGAATGTAATTGTGATCAAACATATTTTATTACATGATGTCGAGAATTTTTATGTTTTATATGTTTCTATGATAAATGTTATATATTAGAATGAGAAACATTAAAATAAAAAGAAAAAAGTCGAACTCATTAGGAATCCAACCAGCAAAAATTTGATTACACAACCTGCCCTTTAGAAGCACCGCTAATTGCTACCAATGTTATAATTAATTTTAAATTAGCTAATATTAAATATAATTGCTATAATAGTATAATATAATACTAAGATAAATATAAAATATAATAATATAATAGTACAATATAATTAAACTCGGATAAAGTTTAACATTTTAGTCTTTCAAGCCATCGGCATCTTTTTTTTATTAATATTCTGAAAACGCTCGAGTGTTGGACCCAACTTTGAAACACATGTCGTTGTACTACACCTACACTACAATATATGCAAGGTATATCAAGATCCGTGTCCTACATGTCGCGGCCTTCCCTTGAGACATTCTGTACATTCTTGATTACCATATTGTAAATCATATTTTCGACTAGAAAACAACGCTATTGGAGCTACTCCAAACTCATATTACGTTTTTGCACACGCCGACCTCTATTCAAAAACTTCAAGTTGGAATCTATGTTTCTCAGCGTCGACAATCAAAGAACTTGGAAATTATTTCGAAATGATACGTTCAAGTATTTAAAAGATTCACTTGGCAATAGTGAAGTAACGAAATAATAGCGTGTTCAGAATACAGGTCTATAATTTCTCAGTTTTTAAATACGTATGAATGAAGTAAACACGACAGGTGTTTGTATTTTTAGCGAGCAGCAGTGTAAATGCGACACAAGAAATGTTAACGCTCGGTTTGTGCAATATATTTGGAAGTTTCGTCTCGTCGATACCAGCTGCGGGAGCGTTCACTAGAAGCGCTGTGATTTCTGCCAGCGGTGTACGAACGCCCATGGCTGGTATTTATGTTGGTAATATTTTTATTTCGAAGTGAAACAGCTTGCAAAACTACGAGAGGAAGTAAAAAAGTAAAAGAATATTTGAGAAATTAAGCTCTTTAATATTATTTGCACGAATAATTTTCCTTAACCCTCTATGGGACCGTGAGGCTTAAAAGTTACAAACTGATGTATCTATGTTTTAAAAAATTTATTTTGTTTAGTTATCACTGCACTATTAAATTTGATTACTACATTACTGTAGTAACACCACGATCCATCTATAGTAATTATTAGTTAAAACATTTTCAAATCAAAGTGAAAAACTGTAATCAATCCTAATTTTTTCTCCAATAAGCAGACAAAATTCGTGCTATAGAGGGTTAAAATCGGTAAATTAATACGAGTAAACGAGTGCTTTAATAAAAATTGCTCATATTTTGTGACTCTAAAACGAGTTTTCTTTCACATGGGAAACAACAATATACAACATTTACAACAATACACAAATATGACCCATTCTGTACAGCGAATAAAAGAGTCGCTAGTAACCAAGTAGTCGATGCGACGATAAACTTGGGAAAAATTAAAAAAAAAACCTATAACATGATTTGAAAGCTTCGAATAAAGAAAAAGAGTAACAGAAACTAGCTTAGGGTATTATGATCGATTAAAGAATTCAAGTTCTGCAAATATAATATAGTAGTATACATAATAATGGAAAAACGCAAAAACTTTTCGATTAATCCAATATAATAGGAGTAATATTATGTTGATTAATAAATTCGTGCGGATTTTAGCGATAATTATTTTCCTGCGCTTTAAAATGCAACTTAATACTTTTAAAAAATGTTACAAATTCTTTGGAAAATTTGATGTTTATTTTGAAATAAGAATAGTTTACAGTACCGGACAAATAATGTTTCTGAATATACTTAGATGATTCAGTGTATTAAGATTAACTTTTAAATTTAACTCTCTATGGGACCGTGTGACTTAAAAGTTACAAACTGATGTATCTATATTTTAAAAAATTTATTTTGTTTAGTTATCACTGCACTATTAAATTTGATTACTATATTACTGTAGCGACACCACGGTCCATCTACAGTAATTATTAGTTAAAACATTTTCAAATCAAAGTGAAAAACTGTAATCAATCGTAATTTTTTCTCCAATAAGCAGACAAAATTCGGGCTATAGAGGATTAATTGTTGCACTTTAGACCATTTCTTAACACGTTGACTGCCAGGGTGGTCATACACTGCGGTGCATAACTATAGCACCGCCTAAATTTTTAGCTGTTTTAGACTTTAGATTAAAAGTGTAAAAGAATTAATTGTAGAAATTGATAAAGTATGAGAAAAATTAACTGTAGACTAAGTCACATTTAAATTGCTCTCTTATACAAAACAATATAATAGAAAATGTGATTTTCAACTGTTGCGTAATTATAGCACCGGCGTTATTATTTACTAATTTAGAAATGCAGTAATAAAAATAAGTAACGAAATAAGTAGAGATATATTTCGGAAACTTATTGATAGCGTTCCAGACAGAATTTTCGAGCTAATTACAAAAAAGGTGGTCCTACGAGATATTAAAATTGTTTATCATTGATTTTATTGATGCGGTGCTATTGTTACGCAACAGTGAAAATTCAGACTTTTGATTGTATCGTATTGTACAAAAGGAGAATTTAAATAAAAATTAATTTAAAGTTGATTATTTTTCGTACACTTTCAATTTTTACAATTAATTTTTCTGTATTTACAATTTAAATTCTGGAACAGTTAAAAATTTAGGCGGTGTTATAGTTACGCACCGCAGTGTATGTGACCGGAGATTGTTTCTCCTGAAGCGCCACGGTGGTCATCGGTGACCACAGTGCTTCAAATGTTTATAATTGTAAAAATTAAATGAAGATCGATAGTTAATGGATTTTGAACATCATCATCGCTATTAGAGTATACTTTGAAATAAAGCGTACACTATTCAACGATTAAAAATTTTTATTAGAACATCAAAAATGAGAGATTCATTTTTATCGAATCTTCTATCTACCGGTATGGCGTCCTGAGCAAAACATGTGATTTCGGCGTGGCGGTCAACGTGTAACCACTTGCGCTGGCAGCTAATTCACAGTTGCGCGTACCAAAACAATACTCTAATTTTGTTTATTAATAATCTCGTGTAGTATATTGTATTTAACTGTACTTCGTCAGACGATCACGGTCGACGTGCCACACATGTTATTTTTATTTTCGCGACAACCACCTACAACACGTCGTTCGCGACTTTGACACATAAACGTCTCGACGTGCGTGGCACGATTTTCTAGCGCAAATGGTTAATATAACTCATACCGAGAAGAAATTGAGAACTTTGCCAAAATATGCGAAGAAAGTCTAGAAGTTATATTAAAATATCCCCATATAGGAAAACAGCGGTAGCGTTGAATTTTTAATACTTCAATCTTCTCCTATACTTATATTACTTCAAAGTCAAAAATCAGCAATTGAAGTTTCAGCAGAAAAATACTATCCCGAAAACTATCATAGATATAAGAAAACTTCTTAGGGAAAAGTTTCAT
>SMSQ01018277.1:0-36881 GCA_019453375.1 Ctenoplectra terminalis
GACAACGTGACCCGCGTATACGACAGTCTACTTCACGCGCGCTTTCTTCCGATGAAATTAGATTACTGCTATTAATTGTTACCTTAAAAAATAATTCTAATAAACACGAATCAGTCACGCTAATATTTCGAGCGAAGCCGAGTCGGAGGATGCTAGTTTTCTATAAAAGCACAAAAATCTGCAGTTTAGACCTAACTTTATACTAGTGAGCCAAAAAAGAGGTCTTCATTTTCGAGACAAGGAAGTCTCGATTTTGTTTTCCCAATAACAAAAGAAAAAAAGATCTTCACCTTTTCCGACGGAGCCCCTACGCACACTAAATAGAGCGTGTTACTACTAAAAACTGCGACGAAGGTGGTGATCCAAAAAAAGGGTTTGAAAAGCACCCGTATAGAATATCGATTAAAGATAAAATCAACAACTTAACGATACAAAATAAGTACTTTGTTCGAGACGAATAAAACACTGTTACGCGAAAGAACCATTTTCCGTTCTGATAAAAAATTTGAAACAGTTCAACCACCGTACAATCGTTCACATCCGCGGAGGTAATCGAGAACGAGTCGATCGCGTGAGACAAGCAAGATTACCTGAAGTAATCGCACGTAGAGGAGCCAGATATCCGGCGTGGAAGGCGGGTCGTCGGTGAAAGTACAAAAACCATCACCCTTGTCGTGGGTGACGGGGCGATTTCGACGACCCTCGTTTTGTAAACTAGGCGCGAGGGAATTTCGAGCTAAAAAGCGGGTGATTAATGATCCTCCGGCTCTAAAAAGGTCGTCGCGTCCCTCAGGTTGTCTCCCTCGCTCTCTTCCCCCGTGAACGTGGCAGTTCCTTAGGGCTGCCAGAGCTAGTAATTGATTCCGGATTACTTGTCGCCGACGAGAAACACGACCATCACGAGATGACTCTTGACATCGCGTCACGGTGTAATCTGTACGCGTCCCGTCACGGAGAGGAATTATTACCCGAGCTCCTTTAACCGACCGCTACGCGACTTCCTTTCCATCGCGTTTTATGCGCAGATTATCTCGAATCGAGATGTAATTTTTGATGACACGGTTTTTTTCCACAGAACTTGTAGTTTGTTAACCTGTTGCGGGATAATGTTGGTTAATTATGGAGCTTGAAGCGTACTTTTGGTCCTTCTGACCGAGCGAGATAAGAAGTAGAAGTGCGAGGTAGCGATACGTTTTTACGGAACAGCGATATTTTAGAGCTTAAAATGCTCACAAACTTTCTCTGTGCATCTATTTCGTGAAAGATATATGTCTTTGTACAGGTTCCTTTTTTTAATTATATCATATTAACACTGAAACTAGCGACGATTAAGGTGCACTTGTTTGTGCCAAAGAAATTTTAATAATAAATACTTAATGCGATAGAGACAAATGTTTAAGCATACTTTTTTACTGAAAATTACGAAAAATTCTAAAAAATACACCGTTAGAAATTTCTAGGATTTTTATTAAGAATTGTAAACAGGTCATTTGACCGCTTTGGTGGTTTTAGTGTTAAACTACTCTATCTTGGCTACCAACTACTATGAAAATCATCAAACACTAAGTTTAAAAAAAAAAGCAGCAGTCCAAATTCACACCTGTTACAACCCATTCGAATGAAACGCGCTTAACCTTCCTCTGTTACATCTTCTTACCTACACCCATTCAAACCTACTTTGTTACAGCTATCGACGGTTAAAGTATACTTATTTCTATCGAACAGATCAAAATGAAAGGTATCAAAAAAAAAAAAAAAGAAAAAGAAATACAAAAGGCAAGGAAAACAAAGCTTTATCTATATTCTTAAGAAAAAATTCTGAAAACTTCCCCAAAGCCATAATTAATTTACAAAATTTCCGTAAGGACTCAAGAATTGAACATCTCGACTGCTCTAAAGTAGTTCCAGCGTTTACGATCAACGAAAATGTCTCAAACTTCAATCCTAGATGTTCTTACCCTTAACCACAATCAGCTTACACGCGTTCCACCAACTCCAAAGAAGATAGAACCAAAAGAAAGAACGGTCACGCTCGATGCTCGTGTCAAATCGTAAACGCGAACGAATCACGGGTATCTCGAGCAAGAAGCGTATTCCGTGGCGCGTCACAGGCTGGTAAGAAGCGGGCAAGCCGCGAACGCGGGATTCGCGAGCCGCGACTACGTTGCGTCGCGGCAAAAACGGTCGGAGGATCGACCGTTAGGCGATCGCAGAGGCGGTTTTTCGAGGGCCAGGAAACGGTTCGAGGTGACGAGGGTAATATTTCAAAGCTCGTTGAGTGGTCGAGAGAGAAGCGTGCACGCGGAATGCCGGCAGTAATTTGAACAAACGTACGACAACGTCTCATTTGTCAGGCGCGTGTGACGCGACCGACACCGGGACCTAACGCGCCAGAAATACCGCCGATGGACACTTTTTCTCCCCTTTCCACGTTCACTCTCCTCTTCGTTCTATCTTGCTGTCCCGTGGTTTGTAAAGCCAAGGAATTCGATCGTAACGAGCTTCCCGGTGTCAAAGGGTTCTTGTCCCCGGGGAACGAGTCGCGATCGTGTGACGAATAGGATGATTGAACGACCGGGGACTTTATTCTGGGTTCTTTAACGCTAGAACTACCGAAGAGGTCGAAACGGCCAATTATTAATTCTTCATGGAATTTTTGTCAACCTACCGTGGCGCATTTTGGACGATTTTTTTATAACCTTCTGTAAAAAACAGTATGGATAAAGATTTGGTTTTATTGGATATTTTTTTTTTAATACCTATTATTTTATATTTCTTTTGGTAGAAATTAGTGTATTTTAAAGGTTGGTGGTTTTAATGGTAAGAATGGCAGAATGTGGTAGACGTTCTGATGTTAACATATAGTAGGAAATTAGAATGCTAGGTTTAGTGGACCAAATTGGGAATTTTAAGTTAGGTTTGTGAGGAAGATTCGCGGATCGGAATTGAAATGTTTTATACACTTAAGTCGTATGTGTAGTTTAGTCTGTAGTGGTATATAGTAGTCTGAGTATGTTTTTTATACGCTTAATAATTTTGTGTAATATTTGAACGGTGAGACAGTATTAAATTGGTTTGTTAGAAGATCATGTGTAAACTGATTTCTGCGTTCTGATTAAAATACTTAATGTAATTTGCTGATCGCTTGCCCACCTCTTTTAAAACAATCAGTATATCTAAAATTTAATTGATATTGAAACTAAAAAAATACATTTACTAAGATAAACACATACGGTTTTATAATATTTAGTACACTACCGACAGCAACTAAAAAAAATAAAAAAAGTATCTCATAGTCTACACAAGATTGAATCATCTCACTCGAAATTACCTCATAGGATTATCATTGATCATTTTACAAACATATATTTTCCTATTCTTACCGATCATCACAAATAAAAAAAAAAATAAAAAATAAAGCTTCGTCATAAAATTTTGCTCAACAATATCCGAAACGTTGACCGCAAAGTATCGAGAGTTCCCTCGCAAAGCGGGCTGACTTCGAGAGCAAACTCCGTGTTGACCCGATGGCGAACAGTCAAAGCGTCCAGCCGGAATTTTTACTTTGAAATCGCGCGGTATCGGAGAGGCGAGTGGGCGCAAGCGACGACAGCCGGATTGGCCGGTGTTTGCGATGAGCAAACGCCGCTAATTAAAATCCCTTCTCGTTCAGTAATCAACGAATGCCTTTAGGCTACGAGCGTGGTCAACGATCCTCGACCCTTCAACCCCCTTTTCTCGAGAAACCAGCGAACCGAACTCGTTCGGTTCGATCGGTCTCGACGTTTCTTTTTTTTTCGAGCGCACACATCCTTTCCCTTACCTGAAGATGCAGCTCTCGATCTTCCTCGCGAGTTTCCTTGGCGAACATTCCGCAGACTTGCGTAGCTGAGGGTCGTCGGACATCGCCTGCGAACAAATAGGGGTGGAGTTGGAGAGATGTGAATGAGGAATAATTTTTTTATGAGTTTGGTTATTTGAATGTGTTTTAATTTCTGTATTATATTGATATCTACTTCGGTATGTTCGAATATTTAATAGAATATTAATTCTTCGAAATCAGTGAAATTATATGTGACATATTTTTCGCATGGTCGTAAAAATATTTTTTACATACGATAGTATTTATTGTAACGTATGGTATTATGCTTCATAATCATTATATTACGTATTCCACAAGTGGTCAATAAAATTGTAATTGTCGAATATTTTTAGATACATTGCAAACTTTGTAGTTACACTAAATTGGATTAACGTGGTCCTTAATAGTTCTGTACCGGTTTTAACGTGTAAATAAAAAACGATTTTTTCATCGTAAAAGGAAATATTTTTATAATTTTGGAAATGCATTCACAGCTTATCAACAGCTCACACGGTGGTGAAGGGGGGGGGGNGGATTAACGTTGTCCTTAATAGTTCTGTACAGGTTTTAACGTGTAAATAAAAAACGATTTTTTCATCGTAAAAGGAAATATTTTTATAATTTTGGAAATGCATTCACAGCTTATCAACAGCTCACACGGTGGTGAAGGGGGGGGGGGGTGCAATTTTTCTTGTCATTACTGTATAATGTAGAGAACTCCTTAAAAAAAAATTAAATCTAGAAACTTGTACTTTGATAAAAAAATTAATTGCAATAATATTATATTATCGATTTTATATTTCAATAATTTCTAAAGTGTAATCATTTGATCTAATAAAATAGTATCCATTGCTATTTATGCGACCCCATAACAGAGAATCATCAAATAATAATATTCTCATGAACATATGTTGAACTTCACTGTTATTCCAATGACGAGGGCTCGGAAAAAGTATGTTCGACATTACTTTTCGTGTTCCACACGATGTTTGGCAAGTCGCGTCGCTCGTTACCCCATAAACTAGCCCCGAGAAACGAGGGTAGACGAGAAGCTACACCATTTTCGCTTTATTTTAGAGCAATGATATAGCATATGTTTTCGAAAAGCCGAACAGTCGCCTACTTCCGCGTGATGTACGAGCGAAACTCACTTTTCGTGGCGACATACTTATGGCTCGGCGCCTAAGCGTATGGAGCTTTAACTTCCGAGACGTTAACCCACTCGCGTACCAAAATTTCTCATCACCACGTACTCAGAAATTTTCGCTACAAATATTTTTCCTATCCAGAAGTCTGATAACTTTATTTCCTACTCGGATTTCATTTTTACATATATTTTTATTTCTCCGAAATTTTATTTTTACGGAGTAGAAGTCACACAGCGTTACAGAGCATTAACCCTTAACCTTTAAGTCTGAGGAGTCCTATGGAACATTAAAGGGACGTCTATTTATTTCTATTTTTTTATAAACCAAATTTTACCGATATCGCTTGCATTAGTATACCTATCAAAAGAATTTGAATCCTTTTTCCAAAAAATCTAACAAATTTAACAGAACTACCAATACGTGATTCCTCATACACATTTTTTAAATTTACCACGTTGTCTTTCGAGATCTTTCGATGGTTTTCCATAATTTTCTGTCTCCTTTATCTCCCTCGCATCAAGTACNGTTTACCACGGTGTCTTTCGAGATCTTTCGGTGGTTTTCCATAATTTTCTGTCTCCTTTATCTCCCTCGCATCAAGTACATTTTCACATACATTTTATTTACATTTCTTCGGCACAAACAAATACACCTCGACCGCTGATATCTCCAGCGTTAATATTTGACTGCTGCACAATTGTACCATATCAAGCTTCCCTCGCCAGTTACGCGTTAACTTTCCCAGCCTCTTAATTCTCAGCTATTTTCTCGCCAATATGGATTACAGCATCTTATCCAGCGGGACCAAGCCCGAACCTCGTAAGACGGACAACGAAACCGCTCCTCGAGCGAGCAACAGATCCAGTATCCTCGCTGTAACGTTCCTTTCCTCGACGAAATTCCGTTCAGACACGCCAGGCAGCTCGCGAGCCTCGACAAGGATCAACTGAAACCCGGCACCCCGAAAATTTTTCCCTCTAGGCAGCCAGAGGCTCGAGATGATATCTCCGCTCGATGCATCCATCCCTGAGGTCGTAGGAAAGAGTTGGCCGGGGGCAGGGCTATTAATAATCGTCGCATAGAAGGCGCGTGCTGCCGGGGACGGTCGTGTGTCGCTAACGGGTGGCGTGGAACGTTTGTTTGCTCGCGGTGGCCACCGGGTTGACAAACAGCGGCGGAGGAATCGGATCATGGTTGAACGAGAGGCGAGAAGGAAAGGGAAACGATGTTTTCACGTCGGATGAAAATAGTGCTCGACGATCCGGTCCAGGCAGATTTATCGGGACTTAATGGGCCGGGGCATCGTAAAAGCCGTTGCTACCGAGACTTTGTCAACGACTTTGTCAAAGTTATGTCAACAAGAGGCACGCTGCCAACAGCTGGCGTTATTTCGACGCCCAACGACGACTTGTTTATAGGCACGACACCGGGGGACGCTTGCGCGCCACCGGAGCGAACGATCGTTCGGGGAACCGGCCGTTTGCTCGAACGCGTTTGGAGAACAATTTGTTTATCGGTTCGCGAACGTTTCGGAGATAAAAGAAGATTTCTATCCGATGCTGAGAACGAAGGGAGGGAGCGATGACTTGACACCGGTAAATTTGAGTGACGAAGAATGTAAAGAACCATCGAGAAATCTTTAATGATCGTTGTGATTAACACAAGATGAAATCAGACGAGGGTGATAGCAGCTGAAGATATGCAAAATTGCGTATATGTGATAGCGACTAATAATGGATGGGTTCGTAAAATCACGTATACGTGATAGCAGCCTTCGAAGTGCTAAATAGCATCATGCTCCAATTTATACTTCTTGACTTCAACAAATATTAAGTTGTCCCAGAAGTTTCTTTCGTTTTATTAACAAGCAATGGATACATAATATTCTATGTTTTACGGTATATTATTATTTCATATAGGATCCATTTTGGTCCATTACCTTCCTCCATCTCTCGTTTAACAGATAAACCTGCATATTTATATGAACACTGCCAAACAAAGCCCTTGCGCGAAGACAGCGAAAGAAACTTTCGGGACGACCTAATATAATTTCTTCAACTCGAAGTTTAAATTAAGATCTACGTTTAAAATACAAATACCTTTCAAAAGTATACAAGTGCAAGTTTATTCGATCGTAACTTTATCCCGTAGTAAGATTTGCCAAAATATGCCTCGCTTTCCCATGTGCTAATATTGCGACTTAAAAGGCTAAAAGTGTGTAAATACTACCTACTCGCACCATAGGTAATTAAAACACGTATATCGACGGTTGTTTAAAATCCCACACCGCGGGATTAATCACGGTTCGCGGGCCTCTAATAATTTTCCGGTGTAATGCAATTTGGTGGCACGGACGAACGGTGAGCGAGCAACAGCAAGGCAGAGGGAAGTCTGAGACACGATCAGCTTATTCCACTCTGCTGGACGGCCAAGTAACACTGATGTGATTAAGCCCCTTCGCAAATTATGCCATTACACATTAGATAAACGTCTGTTTGACTTCGCCTCTTGGCACTGTTCCGCCGCCGATGCACTTAATACCGATTTAAACACGTGCACGAACCTCGGCACGAGATTGCGACACGTTATCGCGAACTCCCGAAGTTCCTGTTTCAAAACAGTCTGCTTGTTTGCAGAAGCTGGACTCTGCGTGGGATCTTTGTGCGATGCTGTTAACTTCTGAAATATGTTACGACCTGTTTCGCGAGGAAAATAGCTTCTTTGAACTAGATCTGAGAGTTTTTGTGCTATGGCTTTAAGCGGCCCGTCTGTGTTTGGATACTTTCAACGGTATCTTATAATTTATCGACATCCTTTAATTTTAGTATTTAGAAATGTATTCATTTTACGTACAATGTTATTAATTAACGCTTTGACGGCCGCACGTTTTTCGCGTCGCCGTTAGATTGGCGCTTGGAATATTTACGCAATCGTTCGAAGCATAATTAGTAGTTACGATATAATTATTAATAAAAAGAAAGGATTAAGATGATCGTTACAGTATTTTTATTGTTTCTTTAAAAATAGTATCGGTATGTATTGGTACACGAACATCGAAATGACGGCAAGGAACTATTTTTCTACGCCTTGTAAATATATTAATTAAAAGAAGAATAAAAACACAAGTGCACAATCAAGAACAAAAAACACTATTTTTGAAAGGTGAAGAAACAGAAAGAAAGACAAAAAGAAGCACAGAATTGAAGCATAATTTGAAGTGGAACGATATTAAAAATTAAAGCACAATTATTTTTAATTCCAACTCGGTTGGATCAATTTCGATCGACGTTATTCAATAATAAATATTATCTTTAATAAAGATACNGTTAATTAAAAGAAGAATAAAAACACAAGTGCACAATCAAGAACAAAAAACACTATTTTTGAAAGGTGAAGAAACACAGAAAGAAAGACAAAAAGAAGCACAGAATTGAAGCATAATTTGAAGTGGAACGATATTAAAAATTAAAGCACAATTATTTTTAATTCCAACTCGGTTGGATCAATTTCGATCGACGTTATTCAATAATAAATATTATCTTTAATAAAGATACCTAAATTCACGAAAAAAAAAATTCTGAAATACCTATTTTTTAGCTTCCACGATAGGTAATTATATTTATATTTAATTAATATTGTTGCAACAATGAATTTTTCTTCGCGCTTTCACTCGCTTTATCCACCGAATATTTTTTTCTCAACCAATTTGGTAATTTCTATCAAATATCCATTACAAATCGTTCGTCTGGAAATGGAATAACACAAATTTGTGTTCTTTAAATAAACATACGCGATATAACAAGCGCAGAGAAGTTTCTGCGGACGGGAACAACGTACGCGAAACGATAATTACTCAGAGTTTTTTGGGGATGGTGAGTTTAATCAAAGTCGAGACGCTCGATCATCGGGAATTCGATTACGATCGAACGTTCATCACGAGTACAATTAATTCTCGCAAGTTGCCGGCTGCGTGGAGAGATGAGAATGGAGTTATTGCGTTCTCCTGCTCGTTAACGAGAAAATGATTTCGACCAGTTTGCCGTGGAAACTTCGATACGATCGTCACCCACCGACACCCTAACTCCCAGTGTTGACCGACGATCGTTTTGTCCACGAAACGAGTCGAAAGACCATTGGAAGGAAGCAGAGAAGCGTAGAGCTCGAAATTAAGCAAACATCAAAGTAGATGCAAGGGAAACTTCTGTCCTTTTTTCTTATAAATTAAGAGTCATTTATTTAGAATTTTTACGAATAGTTCAATCTGTTATATATCTTGGATATTGATTCCTCTAGAATAGATCTCATTTTTCGATGAAAAAAAAACTCGTCGATTACAGTTTTGACGCTATCGAAATTTGCAAATTTTTTTTCATGAACATAATTTCGTGAAGATCGAAAGAGGAAATAAACTAAACGATGCGATGTCTGGGAAGTGGAAGAATTTCCCAACCAAGCTCCTTAACTTTCTGCAGTCTTTCTTCCACAACATTATAATAATTTTATGGATTTCGTAAAAGTATTTATAGCACATGCCTACTTTTATATACATTAATCGATAAAATTATTAGCGATGAAAAACAAATTTTTTCAAATAAAAGCTCTGCCTTTTATCGATGTAATACTATATTATAAAATACAGTTATAATTTTAAGTTTTTTGGAATATAATAAAATTTAATCTTTCGGTAATTAATATTCTAACTTCAAAGAAAGTAAAAGCAATAATTTATATCAGTATCATTCTAGTATGATAAATAAGNGCAATTACTAAATATTATTATATTTGATAAAAAAATGATAAAACCTAGACTTAAACTATGTACAAAAACCTCAAAATTTTTAAAATACCATTTTCTTAGCAGAACTATACAAATCGCGTCAGGATACGCATAAATCGTAAAAAAATCAGTATCCTATCGATCACCGAACTCACCCNATTCAGATTCTACAACCAATGTTTCCAATACAGAATTCTACCCTTGAAACAAAAATTCCTTCACAACTTTTTCGACAGAATTTCCCTATCAACATCCTTTCTTATCGCTCTCAACAGTTTGAACGAAACAACGCTTCCAATCTTCTTCCTCCTCGCTTATCTTTCCGTGCTTTCGGCTCAGGTACGAGTTAAGGAACCCCTCGATGCTCCTCGACAGCGACACCGCGTCCCTCCATAAATCGTTCTCCGCCAACCCTCGAGGAATCATGGGAAACGACACCCGCTCGTGGTGTCACTAGCTCGAGGATGGGGAAAAAGCCCCGTTGTTTTCGTGCCTCTGTCGAATTAGTCGGGACATTTAGCAGGCCGCTTCTTCTCGTTTACTCCTCGTTCGAACGAGTTCACGCGAACTTGCACGAGTACCGAGAATAGGAAGCGATCACCGGGCTTGCCAATTTAGGAGAGTTTCGTTCGCGGCTCGTTTTTAAGTATTCGTTACGTATATCTGTTGTGGTTAAATGTAAATAATTTTTTCTTTTCGTAAACAAATGAAATTTCAGTTGCGCGGAATCAAATTATGTAGATAGGTACTTCGTGTTGGTCGTGATCGTGGTTTCAAGTATTTTATTCTCTGAAGAATTAAGATTTAAAATTATTTTTAATTGCGCGTATATAATTTGAGTATTATCGCTTCTATTTTTATTCTTGGCATTATTGTTGATGTTCTCTCTGTTATTATCATTATTATTGTTATTGTCACTGTAGCGATTACTGCAATTTGTGATAAATTACGTATTTCAGTGGAAATGTATGGAATTTGAAAGACGAGGAAAATTTGAAAATTTGGAGATTAAGGTTTTTTTAAAATTTAGTAAATAAATTATTTCGTAATGAGAGTAGTTATTTCTAGACGAAAAAAATTTGAAAATATGGAGATTAACGATTTTTAAAAAATTGTTAATGAAATTATTTCGTAACGAGAGTCGTTATTTTTAGGCGAAGTAAAATGAAATTTATAACGAGAGAAGGAAACGATAGTTTTGTGTTCGCTTAATTAGATTGTCGAAGGGAATAAAAAGCGGATGGAATTATAACGCGAACTGTTTACTAAAACGGTATATTGAAATTACAATTTACCGCCCGAACGCGTTTTCAACTTTCGCTGTTCACGCCAACGCGCGCGATTTCATGCTCGATCGTCCGCACAGCATTGAAACAATTAAATTAATCCGTTCGTTTATTATACACAGCATCTCGAGGACACGTTCTTTCGACTCTTATGTACCGTGGCGTGGAAAATTATGTTTATTCTATGTTTCTTTAATAGAGTGTTAAACCATTTTATTAACAACGCTAAATATATGTTTCTGTTTTTGTCAGTTTATTACTTCCGCAGGTACTGTTAACTGTACACATTGTAAAAAACTGAGACTAACACTTCGCGTTTAATAATCACTTCGACAGAGATAATTATGCGCCTATCACAAGAATTCTAACAATTTTTAAGAAACTTCGCTGGGACTGATTTTTAAATAACCACTAACTGTGTTTTTAAAGAGATATTTCATGTAAACTGCCAACACTGACGAGGAATAAATCGCTTGGAGATTAAGTTAATACCATAAATATTTCGTAACCTAATTATTTTGGCAAATATCGTTGAATGAAGTATTTTCGTATCACTATTATTTACTGCCATGTTACTATCCTTAGATATATAAACAATATAAGCTACATATAGCTCGTAGTGTTGATTTTGGAGCAGCTTTGCACCGATCCATGAGAACATGTACCTGCCACACACATCTTGTATGCCCAGACAGTGAAATTATCGATCAAGTTCACCTATACTCGCTTCAAGAAGCATCATTGCTTGAAAAAAAGAATGCTGCTTGCTTACTACAAGCAGCGATTCAATTTGAGGGTTGACTTTGCATAAGAAGAAGGTTGCAGCTAATCCAAAAACACAAGAATTAAAATAATAACCTTAGCTAAAACATTCGACTTTCACGCGAAACGTTTATTTCACACCGCTAATAATAACAAGGAAATATAGTCGAAAAAGAATAAAAAAGAAATTATAATGAACCATAGACTTAAATTGTCTACAAAAGTCTTGAATACTGTGATTACACTTTTCAAAAAATTACAAGTACTAAACATTATTATATTTTGTATAAAAATGATAAAACACAGGCTTAAATTATCTACAAAAGTCTTGAACACCATGATTATACCTCTAAAAAATTTGNTTTATTAAAAAAAAAGCTAAAAAATAATATAAATAATAATATACTATATTTCGCTTTCTNAAATCAGTATCCTATCGATCACCGAACTCACCCCTAGACTGCTCCTCCAAATACCACAATCGAAAACAAAGAAACCATTCGCCACCGTTCGATTTGCAAGCGACGATTCGATTCGAGGGTTGGTCCCGCATCGGGGGCGGTTGTGCCATGGCGCAAATCCACGGATCGACGTGTCAACGCGTCCGACGATTCTCCCCGTGGAGGTTGCGCACCGAGGTCTGCGGTTGACGTCGATTAATCACGCCGCGGCCGAGCTGCGTGCTGCGGGCAACGACGTACCGGTGACTTGCAACTACGCCCGCCGCCTATCATATTAACGGGTAATTGAAAGATATCCGGCCGGAAAGCGGCACCGTGATTTTTTGTGATGTCACTACGATCGCCGCTGGAACGCTGCGCCGAATGATCGGAGGGTGACTTGCAGCCGCTGGCCAAGTCGAAGACTCGGATGTCCGTGGCCGATCCTCGAGATCGCGTCACACGCTAACGTGGCTTTTGTCTTACTTGTTTTGGCGTACAAAAAATATTGATTTTTCTTTGCACGCGGGAAAATTGTGTGTCGTACCGGTTGCACCTCCAACGTTAATTTAACACCAGACTTACGGAACCAGGCAATTTGACGTAATTCTAATTTCGGGTTTAAGTTTAACAAGCGTACGAGTGGAAATTGTAAACTCGAAATAAAATTTATGTACGAAAAATGTACTGAATAAATCTCTACTAATAAAAATTGATCGATTTAAAGTAAAGTGAACTAATTATATTACAAAATATCTGTATTTTAATGTACCCATCAAAATGATCCAATCAAGGTCCGTAAATCTAGTGTTAATGACGCGGGAGTGTACTTGGAGGTGAAGAATGTTGCAAGATATCAACTGTTCGAAGCAACTTTAACAATTAACTTTAACTATTTGAGTGCTGAAAAATTTTCTCGTATATATGGTAAAAGTGCGGAATAAAATGCGTAGTTTTTTTGTGAAAAATAATAAAAACGATAGTAATTTACTCTAATTATTATATAAAAAGTAGTTTTTACCGACAAAAATATTTTTTATTTTCGCTTATTACAAGAGTGTTTTGTTGCACAAATTCCATGAAGTCCTTTTTTACATAGAGTGCAAAATTTCTGGCACAACAAAAGAGAAGCGCGACAGCGTTTCTTCGCGCTTAAACGGTTAATCAAACTTCTGCGGTTTGGTTCTGACNTAAATTCCATGAAGTCCTTTTTTACATAGAGTGCAAAATTTTTGGCACAACAAAAGAGAAGCGCGATAGCGCTTCTTCGCGCTTAAACGGTTAATCAAACTTCTGCGGTTTGGTTCTGACAAGATTTTGTTTAAAATAGCCTCGCGACAATCTTTGCGCGTTCTCTTCATGGATTCTGTGTAGAGCTAGATCAGCTCAAAGTAAAATGAAAAATCATTGGCAGAGGTGTGCCACCTGCCTTGATACGTGCCTAAAATGGAACACCTCTGACTTCGAGTCAGCAGTGGGAAAATTCCCAATTTGGGTCCGCCTTGGTGGTCGTTGGCCATGAATTAAAGGACCTAAGACCTTTCCATAGAGAAACACCGATCATTTCAGCTCGTCCAAGCAAGCATTTACAAATTACACGAGCAATTAACTCCACGACACTTTTAAAACCCTCCATGTCTCAATGCTGAACGGTTGCTCGAAAGCATCCCGCGCGTGAAGTAGTCAACACGAGTGTTTCTTAATCGAGGGACGCGCGTAAAAGACCGCGACACTACAAACAAAGCCAGTGTTGGCGTTATTAATAATAAATGGGCGATTTAGGTAGGCCGCCTTCGGCGTTTGAGTTGGCTTCGCCTTGCGACGAGGCTTGCGTCGTTGCGAAAACATTCTTCGTCGATTTACTTTCGGAGATTCACGCGTAAACGTTGACGTATTTAAGGGAGGCTGTAAACCATCTATTTTCGGTGTCTCGCCGGGAATAATCACACCGTCGCGGATTATCGACTCACTGTGCGCTTGCTGTCTAAGACAGACTATAGACCTTGTCTTGTTAACTTCGTAGGAAAGTTGAATTAACTCATCACACGAGCTGCGAATATTTTATAGATCATTTATTCACAAATTTCCTATTTCTTGATGCGTCGTTACGTTTCGGTTGTCTTCAATGTTGCGTACCTAACTCGATTAACCCTACGGTCCTTAGGTCACTGCTGACCCAATCGAGTTTTTCTTTCGTTAAAAAAATTCCTCGATTTGAAAAAAATGTAAAAATCTATAGTCAGTGTGCAAATTTACTTGTTTTAATTTTATGTTAAACACACATTCGCATCGAAGTTAGGAATTTTGTTAGCCAAACGAATGGGCGTTTAGATGGAAAAGAATTTGAGGACCGTAGCAGTGATATCTTACAGTCTAGGCTTTTTATTTCTAAACAAGGAGGTAATTTATAATTCCATGATTAAAGTAAGTAATGATGAACACAAGACTCAGTTTCTTTTATTTTGTTTGTTTTTTTTAAACCTCGGTGTTATTGCAATTCGTCCTCTGGAATATTCGACGAATTATGAATGTTTAGAGTAACACTGTTATTTCATATTACAAACTCTTTTATATTACATTCTTAAGTAAAAAAATAAAATAATGAGAACTCTGGTATAGTAGTTTTGAATAATCCGATGCAATAGAGCTGCATTATATTACTTCTATGAGATTTTATTAAGTTGTCCAAAAAGTTCGGGCGGGTTTTAACGTGTATATAAAAAGCGATTTATTTATCATAATAGGAAATACTTTTACTCAATAACGTATCATCCAGTTGAACCGCTAAGTCACCTTTTGTTTTTCAGATTTTAATTAAATTTAATTCCATTTCAAAGCGCTGGATGACAACTATCCCTAAAAACCTCAGGAACTTATTGGCCACCCTGATACATCAATTGTTTCTCAGTTATGTACGATTGTCAGTTTATCAGTCGTCGTGGCTCCTTATGAACAGCTCGCACGGTGGCGAAAGGTGGTGCAATTTCTCTAGCAACTACTGCATTTTTCTATCAACCCCTAAATCGTCACGAATATGCATTCGCGTGCACTCGAATTTATAAGTTTGCCGAGGAAAGGCGCGCGAAGGTCAAGCACGATGAAAATTTAATCTAATCGCGATATTCGTCCTCGCGTTACAAGGCTGCCGGTCGTATCGGAATTACTATCGCTGCGAGGCGGAGGCCTGGTCGTCGGGCGGATTTGCTGGTTGAACGACGGTACGACAAGGAGTTATGATATCGGCGCCGATCGCCGCGCCAAGTGAAAACACGGTGGCGTGAGTAATATACAACCATAGGGCGATCTTTTATAGTGCAGCCAGTCCGCGAGGGAATGATCCGCGGCCACGTCCGCAGAGATAGGATCGTTCTAACCCCCGCGCGAACCAGAGGAAGAGAGGGTCAAGGAGGAGCGAACCCGGAGCAGTCAGCGGTTCTAGTCGTAAATAAAACCGAGTCTGCTACCAATGCCAATCCGTGGACCGAGTCCTGTAACTGTTGGGCGAAAACGAGCCTTTATGGTGGCTTGTGTGCGCGTGGAAATTTATGTAGGATGCTATCGCGTCGAATTAATTATTTTTCTTGGAACGAAAGTTGAACGGTGCTTGTCATTGGAGAAAGAAAGATGGAAAATTGTCTAGATTGTTTAGAAAGATCGTAGAATACTTTACTTAAAAATTTAAGGTTTAGAACTAGAACATTATTTATTTTGCAATTTTCTTCTCCTTTTAATTATGCTATACGAATTTTTTTGAAGTATTTTCATCTTGGGGAATAAAAACTGTTTAAATATTGTCAATACTTAAGATAAAAAAAAAAAATTCCTGCAGATACGTATACCCTCTAGGGGACATACGAATGAACATTTTGGTACAAATATAAAAAAGCCAACAGTACAAAGCATAAACTAGAGTAGAATTTGAATTACACGACGTTTTACCGAACAACGACTCGCTTAAAAAATATAAATGGCCTCAAATGATTTACGATGAGTATTTATACGCTACGTATTCCAAAAATCAATAGTAAGCAATAACTCGAACGAGAAACTGACTGATTACTGCGCGCGCAAAAAAAAAAAGAAAGAAAAAGAATTCGAAGCACCATAAATAAAGTCCATTACAACCTCGTTACATCTACACATAAATCCCCCAATTAAAACCTTCGACTCGGTACAGAAATTAGACAAGTTAGCAAATCTTATCGCGCGGTAATTCGCTTCTTACGCCTCAATTACTCGATTCATTACCCTCAATCGCTCCCGAACGCGATTTCCTAACAGCTTCAAATAATACACATCGCAGCAGGTAAATTCCGGCTGGTAACAAATCTACGTCCAATCCAACCTTAATCCACCATGCACGCCGGTTACTTAACCGCGTATCTCCTCTTCCAATTATCTCCCCCCCTCCCCACGGGCTGCTCGACGAATTATCCTAAAAATTAGATCGAACGGTACCTTCGATTCCGTTCGATTGCACACGGCCGGTCTCCCCCTGTGGAGAAGAAAACTTGGACTCGGAAAAATCGACAAGAACGACGCTGTCTGATTGCCGTGGCGCGATTCCTCCCCGAGCAGAAATCATCGCCGGTCGATCGTGCGAAACTCGTTACCCCGAGGCCGTTAGCCGCGCGAATAAAGAAGCAAAGTATCGAGGCCTGGACGTCCTGACGAGCGAATCGTGGAACGATAACGTCGCCGCTCCTGATTTCCACGTAATCACGCCACCGCCGGGGAACGTTCGATGCGCCACAACAGCGCCCCGGCAATTTCCTTCGCGTTACGCACGCTCCGACTTACCGGTTTGATTCCAGCCGATTTCTAACCACTCTCTGCTGTGCGAAACTTGTAAGTTATTTGAAGAACGAACCAGGTGATTCGATGTGCTCGAATTTATTTTTATTCTATTTTTTTTTTTACTTTTTTTTTTAACAGCGATGAGTTTTATTTAGTCGGGAGAAGGATTTATTAAGGCGGGTGACTGGGCGTTGGAAATGGAAAGTAGGGTAAATAGTGATTTGAATGCGGTGGATTGCGGTTACTTGGGACACATTGGGATTGGATTAATTGGTCCCGAATAAACGATGTTCAAATAAAGCGAATTTCAACAGATAAAATCTTAACGGGGTAAAAAAATAAAACCGAGAATGATTTGTTGAAAAAAGTGTGTAATATTCGGTCTTCAATATAAATTTCTGTTAAAGCATGCAAAGAAAGCTAATAATAAGCAATGAGATAATATTAATGAGTGATCAAAAATAAGGAAATAAATACTTCCAATCTGTATCACTATTTTATAACATGCTTTGCTGTATCTTGAACCGTAAACTGTTCTAATAAAGTGTTTCATACAAGCAAAACAGAAACGAGAGTTTTTGTTTCCGTTCTTCGGTATTTGTAACCACCAATTAACCGGAATCCACTGTATTTTTCAAACCGCGTTTAGAACTCTTTTTTTAGAAAATTTTGTAATTTTATGGAAAATAAAGTTCTCGATCTTATTATGGTAAGAATTCAGGTTTTTCTTTTTCTTAAATGAGAATGTTATTGAATTGAAAAGGTTTGTTGACTCGTGGAATTTGTTTTCTGTAAATAATGATGTTTAGAAGTTATCAAGAAAGTGGCAAGAGAAAAAAGGTGGGACAAGATTATATGCTAGCTAATGTAGGTCGTACATTTAAGTTCAGAAAGACTTGTGTGGTAACTAACGATACGTGTATTTGTGCTCTTTTTTGCACAATTCTTCAGAAACACTGTGGCAATTATGGCAATCTACCTGTAGAGTACGAAGGAAATTGGTATTGTTTTTCCCCTCGTTTTGTGTATAAATAATATAATATAAATCTACCTAACACAAATTCACACAAAAAGCTTCATAAGTTGAATGGGTTTAGTGTTGTATCCATAATCAAGATATTGCATTATTTTGCAGGTTAGACCTGGATCAGAATTAATAGAGATACGGACTATCGATTCAACGCCATCTGGAACTCACTCCTCTCAATTTTTTAATCATTTATCTAACCAATTAAAAGATCTGTGATTGATTTGAAACCAACGATCCATGACGTGATCACGGCCAATCTATACATACAGCTTACCACAAAAGTATCTCATCACCTTAGGCATCGATCGAATATTGTTTACGATTATAGACTTACGAGTAAAAAAGCTTAATCAACACCTGCGTTTCACAAATATTTACAAACTTATTCCACAATGATCTATAATACCTTTCGAACAAAGCATAATACACAGGGAAAGAAAATGATATACGAAAGAAATAACATCAATACCTAAGATGGCGGATACTTTCCTGACCAACTGTATATTTTCCAAACTGTAAGACACAACAAAGTATCGATACATCAATCGGTAAATCCGAAGAAAAATGTGAAACCCATCTTCCACGCAAAACACTATCATCTCCACCGGAAGTGGATCCTAAAAATTCTGCCAGACCAGAGAAACTCCCAACGACGCAGCTGCCGCCTAACCTGTACGTGTATTATCCACGGCGGACGAGTTACGCGGCGCGAGTTCCCCCGGCACGAGAGAAGAGCAATCAGGCCGGCAATCTAGCATTATTCCCCGGCGCGTTATTGCGTTATTGGCGTGGAAGTCGAGGCTGGAACCAAAGACGAAGACCGATGGGCAGCGGTGGTTGCGTATACCGCGATTAGGCGGGTTGCCGCGATTTGAATGATTAGATAGGCTCGAGACGATTCGGAGATCGCTGCGTTCGTCCGGCGGCGAAATAACAGCCTCTGGCCAGGAGCGGGCGGACGCGTTCGTGACCGGTAGGCACGCATCTCGCGCCGTGGGTCGATAGTTCGAACACGAACACGCCGACGAATTCTCCTGCTCGTCTCGGCCTGCCTAACTACACCTGTCCACTCCCCAACGACCTAGTCGATCGTTCTCCACCTTATCATCCTTCTTTACTCGCCTCCTTCGTCTCCGTGACTAGATTCTCGACAGGTGTATCGAAACTGAATTAGCGATCGATGCGCTGGCCGTTTTGGTCGATCCCAGAATCGACATTTATATAATCGACACATATTAATCCTTTGCACTCGAGAGGTGGCTCTCACTCACCACTTGGATCAATGCAGCCACTAAAATCGCGCGTATTATAATTATTTTATGTAAGGATGGTCGAAAGCGGGGATAGGGCAAAATATGGCAAAACACAAAAGTCTCAAAAAGGTTATTTTATTCCAAACCGTCTCCTAACGCGGGCTTAGCTAGACTGCCCTTTCTCTCTCCTCTTAGTACGTTTTCGGAAAACCCGGGCCCTACCACTAGAGCGGGCCATGTGCATTTCTGCCTAGCCGATTGCCCAGACACTTGGTGACCAGGCATCTCACTCAGGCAGTATCATAAATTAACCCTCATGCAAGGCCTTGGTGCCGTAGGCGCTCTTACGCCTTACATTTATTTCAACTTTTCGTGTACTTTTACATTATACGAGACCTAATATCGAATTTTAAGCTTGGTAATTTTGTTTCGTGCGATATTTGAGAAAGCATTCGTCAAAATTCGTTCTCTGTTCTTCTGGATAAGTGTCCCAAACCAAAGTTAACCCTTTGACTACGGCAGACTTTGAGACTCACCGTATCATACGGTAGGAATTCAGTTAGGACGTACGCTGAGAACGGCGAAATTTTTTGTTACGGGTACATTTTTGGGAAAATATATTTCAATGATCAAGAAACTGAATTTCACTACATTCAAACAATATTATTTATTTCTTTGTATTCTGCACCGAATTGTTCCTATACGTATTAAAAATTTAACATTTACGTTAACCATAAATTTTCTGGGTCTCTATAGGCGCCCTTCGCGTCAGAAGGCCAAACTACGTAAGCGCAAAATTTCTAAACGCCTTTAGGCGCCCACAGTAGTCAAAGGGTTAATAAAAACGATTTCGAGATGTATACCGAGAACTCCTTTAGTTTCCAAAATGTCGCGAAGGGATTCGTCGCTTTCGAGAGTGAACGATGTAAGCTTAGGAAACTTTAAGCTTACCTGGATGGGTGGAGAGCGATGAAAGAACCGAGCTTGTCCATGCACCGAACTCTTACGGCGTTTAGGAGAATGATAGGTCGTCGATCGCGTCGGTTATTTCACAGTGTCGCGCGTTTCACCGAACTCTCGCAATTCCGCGTTCCTTGATTCGGGATCGTTAGGTTAGGTTTGACTCGTGAACGAGAATCGACGACGGTATTTATCGAGTCTCAAGTTTCTACGATTGTAGACGCGTCGCGAACTGAGTGATTTACAAGGAGAACGAAGAACGAGAGAGTTTACGGATTTTTTTCCATGGTGTGTTAATTCACGATGCCGCCCGGAAAGGTACGATCCCAGTTTTTTAACAGAACCACGTTCGACCCGGTTTGAAAACGAACTGAATTTTGAATCGATGTGGATCGTTGACTGAAACAGTGGTGACAGTGTTACCAACGTACGTACCGATAACAATGTTGCAAACTTATTTCTATTCCAATGGTTTTCCTATTCTAAATAAATTAAGTAATAAAATAAGATGGAAACATTGGGATAAAATATTACCAATTATTCCGTTTCGATTGTATTTATTTATAAAAAAAATTCACTTCTAACTCGTTATAGTAAATTACTATAAAAAAGTATATTTTATCAAGGCTTTTATTGTTCGTATTTTTTTTTTTCTTAACACTTCGAAGATTTGGAAGCCATTAGAGTAGACATTAAAACGTTACAGGACATAAAATTATTTATATTTTATTTTTTATTTCGTTTCACTTGAGGTTTGCTCTGCAGAGGTACTTGAATCGGTAGCAGGTGGTTTTGGTCTTGAAACCAATCGTAAATTTTTCATCTCCTCCGGTCGGAGATATGTGTAATTTTTCAGCTCGTAAATTTTCAAGATCTCTTCTTTGCTTACCGCTGAAAAAAATAACAGATACTCGTTACAAATCGTCATATTTGCTAGAAAGAGAAATTTAATCGAAACCAATTTCACATCGTACGATAATAATTCTGATCATACTGTGAGCTACCGTGCTACTTATAACAATTAAAATACTTTAGGACCTTTCATTATTTTGAGCAATACGTATTTACATAACTCAAAATATACTGAAACAAATTTTCATTGAAAAATATATATCAATATTTATACACGTACATAACAACTGTTCGTTTCTCAGTGAATGAATATTTTCTTCTTCGGTCTGTTTCTCGCCTAATAGCAAATTCACGACTCGAGGTTCTTGAACTAACTTGTTTGCTTCTGTTAAAATCAAATCTTTTTAAATTATCTTATCAATTTCATTATTTTAACTCAAGCTTGAATATAAAAGAAAATCTCACTGTTTTTGATACGACGCTTAGAAGCATTTGTATTTGCACCGTGAGTAGACGTGTGTAAATCTGGTTGAATGGTTTCCACATGCGCCGCGGATTCTTTGTCTCTTTTGCCGATTTTCTTCGAAGTTTCAAGTTCATTGACACCACTGTCTGTCTCCATACTTTCGACCGACAATGATCCTCCATCGTGAGAATTTGATGGATTCGATACGTTCGACGGATGTTCGGTACTTTTGGGGTTCGGATTTTCTATTCGAAGTATTTCATATTTTTAAGTAAAAAGAAACAAGTTTCTGGAATAATTTGCTTAAATTTTGAGCGCAAGAAGATGTTTCAGATATTTTAAATAGACTCGTTCGAGCTATTATGAATCGAGTTTTTGCGGTTGATATTATCCAAAGCTTTCAAGTGTAAAATCACCAATTAAGATTTTATGGTCTGTGTAGAGTTGATGATCAATGATTACATGGATAATAACGACAGAGGTGTAATTTTCGACCCTGAGATAGTTAGAATGACGGTGAAACATTGAAACGACTTTCCGGAAAACAAATCAACATATAATATATCTGGGAGCTTCAGAAACTTACCAAGAAGCATAAATATTCTCTATCATACATAAACCCCTATTATTTGAGTACTTGTGAAATTAATTGAAAATATACTCAACCACCCAACACTTCTTCAAGTTAATTCTTTACAGGAATAAATAAGCTTTCGTGAATTCTTCAGTTTTTTTCAAGCAATAATAGCATAAAACTAAAAAAGAAACGAAACTTAAACGATTATTACTCGTCCAGTTATTCTCATCTTCCATCTCTACAAATTCATCGTTTTAATGAAAGAAAGACGTTTAAAATCAATTTACCCTACAACTATATACCAGAACACTTTATTTCCTGAAATCATTATTGAATCTTCTATGACCAAAATTTTATTTGTTTGTGAGTGAAAGAAATTATAAGCGATTGCAGTTTTTTAATTTTAATCAGAAATTTAAAACTGAACGATCGTTATGAATATCTCGATTAATAGTAGTATAATGGTATACCAATAGACTACAATGATACAGTGATCAGAAAATAAAATGAAGTAAAAAAATATGTGGACACATGGGTATGCAATTTCCAAGTCACATGGCGTTAGAGAGGTCTAAGACTTCTTGGTCCACGTTATTAATCGTTCATTGCCAGCGTTTGTTAGGCCTGATTACGGGATGCTCAGCACTAATGCAACGCAAATACCGCGATCGGTCGGTTAATTACGATCGGGTCTGGTCGACGATCATTTGCGCCAGCCGTAGGTCGCTGCAAGAAATCGCGTAATGATCGGGTACACTAGCCCGGACATGGGAACTCTGGTATTAACCGTTCCGCGTATCACTACACGGCTAATTATCACGATCTGCCGAGATATCGGCCGTACCATCCGTTCACTTTGTATCACAACTTTATTACTCACAAAACCGCTTCCTCGAGCCTTGAGATCGCGAACAGGAACAAAAGGAGGCCCGTCATGAGCGAACGGAGCTTCGATCTGTGGCTAACGCTCACCAGGAAGTTAGCAATAGTTCTTCGTCACGAGTCTGTTGGTGATATCTCAGAGATGCATCGTTGTTCTATCGATGAACGTTCTATTTTGGTCGTCGAGGGACTCTGGTGAGCAGTACGAAGAGACGTTTGAGGTTTCACGACGTTTTGAAGGCAACTGGATGTTGGTTATCGATCCAAAGGAGATAGATAAGCCATGCTCGTCTTCGAATAGGTCTAGTTGTTGTAGCAGGTGGAACAGGGCGAACGTATGCTTCGTTAGTCATTTGTGCTGTCTAGGTATTGTAGGTGGATCGTTGATGAGGATATTAGGTCAGGGTTTGAAACAATGCTGGACGAATTATTTGGACTAATTTTCCTTCGAGTAACGTTTATTCATTTAATATATTAAGCATAATATTGGACACGATGCTTCTTACAATCGTAACGAAATGTTTACGAAAAATTACAGGCTCTTAGACACGAAGAAGTTTAATTCTGGACAGAAACGAATACGCGAAACTATGAAGTACCAACGTTTTCAACAAACCAACACATAGTTTCTACGCAACAGAGACTTTATTCCTTAGCAAATGTTTTGAACAAACACCATAAGATTTCACGAGGTTGACAAACGTTACTTGTATGCACGACTTTTTCAACGATTACTTTTTAACGACGGACAATTGTTCTCCGAACACGAGTGGACATCTTTCGAACGGGTTGTTGAACTTCGATTCGTCTGCCATTGCTTGGATCACCGATAGGCGGATTCAACATGTCCTCTTTCTCCGAGTATCCTGTGGGACCGATATGAATATGTTCCTGACTCAACCGCCATTTGTTAAAGTGTTCTCGACTGTACGGGTAAGGATCGCCGGGTATCCTTACGTAATTGCCGTCTGTGATATAATCGTTTGTGCTTTCGGTTTCTTCCGCATCTTTAATTAACATTTCTTTGCTGTCGAGCGTTTGTTGTTCTTCGTCTGTCGTGGTGGTGGGCGGCTGAGGCTGCTGATTCTTTTCGGCGCTTGGTCTCTCTAAAGAAACATTTTTTTGTTTAAAAGAAAATAACTTGATTCGTTCAAATATTAGATGAAAATCAGAGATACAAAGTAATATGATTTTGAGATTCTTGTCGGGAATTTTCTTATTTTACTTTAAGAAAAAAAGAACGAAGTATTTTTTGTAACATTCAAGTGCTACTGTAAAATAGGATCTGCGACCTTAAGAAACTGTGGCGAATATTTATACTCTCGTAATTAATAAAATATATTTTTAAATCTCTTCTAAACGCACCAAAGATTAAATGAAAGACAATTTCATTACCTGGTGTCGGTTCCAAAGACATGGATTCATAGCCAGGGTAAAAGTCATCCTCGTACTGCGAATTCGAGTAATCGAAGTTGCCCTGGAAGTCGTCGTACTGAGCACGCACGTGCTCGTCAGCCTCAAACCTTCTCGAATCCCTCTGAGCAGGCTCAGAATTTTCACGCGCATTTTCCTCTTCCGAACGACTTAAAGAAATCTCGATATCCCTTTCAGCGATCGTGTTCAAGCTATCCGCGAACTCCGGGTCCGTATCCGTTTGATCCTGTTGTTCAAAATTTACCGACCGCTGTTGCTGTTCCCGAGCCAAGCCAGTCTCATTCGACGACAAATTTTCCACGTTAGAAACATTGTTCCTTTCCATCTCTTGATTCACCATCTCCTCTCGACGATCGCTCTGCAATTGCTCTTGTCTAACTCCTCCGGTTCCTTTCGGAGCATGCTCGAACTTTTCCCAACCACTCTCAGTGCTGGTGGAAAAACCCAACGTCACGAAGTTGAGATCGTTATCCATCGACTCTACAGTCCACCAGGGTTCGTGCAGTTTTTTCTTGAAATAATTTCCATGATCGCTGCTTTTTTTTGAGAAGCAAAACGATCCCGTGTGAAGTTTCTTGCTATCCAGCTTCTGAACGTCACTGGAATTCCCAGTTCGTTTCATATCCATCGACTTCAGGTTACCTTTGAAGTCCCTCGAGAAGTCCGCTTCTTCTTCCTCGTCCTTCATCATCTCATCGGTGGAAGTTGGCACAGCTTGCACATCTAGCTTCGGCTGAGGCGGTTCCGGTCTGATGGACAGCATCTCCGCTCGTCTGGAGCTTCCCGAGCCCATGAATTCCTCTTTGGAAGGATCCAGAGGGACTTTGGATTTCAGAACCAGGTCCTTCCACGCGGAGATTTCTGCGTCGAGGTTCACACTGTTGGGAACGTTGTAGTCCTCGTCCACCACACTGGTCTCCTTCATCACGCTTGGGGACGTCTTCAGTATCCTCTTCAGGGATTCTATACTTTCTGCTTCTTTTTCTACTTTGGGAACATCCGAGGAACTTCCTTCCACGGATTTAATAATCTCTTCGCTGGACAATTGGGTCTCGCCTTCTGCCTTCTTCTCTGCGTCTTTTGTATCGCTCATCGATAGTTTCAAATTGTTCATAGTTTGTACGGCGTCCGTGTCGTAGCTGGAGGAAACTTGGTAACTGGAATAATTCGAGTCTCCAACGAAACAACTTGGGTTTTCCATTTGCCGTATACTTTCGTTCCAATTCCGTTTCGATTCCAGCTGTTGATCTTTTCCTGCTTCCTCGGGCAACCTGATGCCCCACTGATATCGGAAGTTAACGTCCATGTTATCGTGCAGTTTTTTTTCGGTATTTGCAGCGGTATCGCTTTCCCAGTTTTCCGAGATATCGCTTTCCATACGTATTACCGGTTTCTTTTGCTTCTTTTCTTTCTTATCGTCCTTCTTTTCCTGTTTTTCAGGCATGTTAGGCTCTCTAATGGGTGGCTTCGTGTTTCTAGGGGTGCAACCCATGATCGTTCGAATCGGACTCTTCAGAGTCAGAAGATCGTGGCGAAGGAAAGCCGATTGATAATTTCGTTTCGAATTTATATTACCGATTAAGAACGAGGAATAGCTGTATTCGGTTTTATTTGTTTCTTTATCGAGTTCGGCGCTAAAGGTTGATAAATCGCAGCTGAAGTTCGTTCCATTTTTAATTGTCGCTGTCGAAGGCTCACGAGGTTCCGGTTTTGTGAACGATTTTCCGGAGGTACTGATGTTTCCACCGGTCGTATCCTCGAGTTTGAAATTGTTTAACGTCGTTTGATCAGTCCTCGGATAATCGAGGATCGTCTCCCTGCGATCGATCGCGTTTCGAGCTTCGTCGGTCCTACCGTCTACAAACCGTTACATTAGCGCTGAGATCGCGACTACTGATTAGTGTGCGCATTTTTTAAGAACGAAGGATATTTTAGTTGGATCGTTAGTTACGTCAAAATGGTAAAGTTGAAAGGGTAGAAGGAAAGAATAAATTTGGTTTGTTACCAGGTTTCAACATGTCCTTTAGCCAGGAGAACATTCCATCTGATTTCCTTCCGTCTTTCTCGTCGGCATATCTGATCGATGCTGTGGAAGTACAATTCATTTTTGTTTCAGATTTTATGTTGTGGGAAAAATTATTTAGTAGCATTTTATAGTAAAAGTTATATTTAATTTTCAGCATCTATGCTTCTAACGTTCTATAAATTTTATCATTTCATATTTTCTGAAATTATCTACAATCCTATATTATTAAATACTTAACGTCAAATATTTTTTCTCGATCTTACATTGAATGTCTTTTTGTTCAAAAGTGAACTTCTTTTATTTCCTAAAATATTTATAGGAAAAATTATTTTTCGTGTTATATAAGTGAAATAAATATCAACATTTCAAGGTTATATTTTTCACACCTAATCATTTGTTAACAAAAGATTAATGTTAACATTTAGAAAACGTGTATTATCAGTACTCTGCAATATAACCGTTTAAAATTAAAAAATATATCAGGTGACTTGCCTGCGGTCAGGTTTCTTCTAAAGAAGGGGTTGAAGAGTCCCCGTATAAGTTCCACAGAGCCGCGATGCCCTCGCAGCATGATGCCTCCCAAGGTTGGTAAAATTCTACGCAATGGCAAACACTGGGCGAATTTTGAGGATTAGCCGGATGTTATTGAACTTCCGGAACCTCCCGGAACCTCCTGAAATCTCTGTCTCGATTGATCTTTCTACACTTTATTGATAGGTTCGCCAGACTGTCTGCTTTTCCGAGCTCGTTTCTCTGCTTTTTTCATCTGCTTCGTCGCTAACTTCGATTGGTAAACGCGAGCGTGAACAATGCTGCATCGATTTGTGCGATTTCATTTTTCAGAATGTGCTAGAAATATTTTTTACTAATTTCGAGAGATTGAAAACGTATATTATTAGCTGTTCGCAATAAATCATATTTATACGAATTAAAATAATGCGTGCATCGTTCTTACGCTGACGCACGGAACGAGAAAATCTGATCTAACTCGTAAAGTAGTCGCCGTAACTTTCGCATCGAGAAGTTGGCAACGGGACATAATTATTCCCGGCAAATCAACCCTGGCGAGTACCATCGACTCATCGAAGCCGCAGCCCGGAGTCCGGTTAATCATTGCCAAAACTTTTCTCCCCATGAGACCAGAGACCCTCTCGCGCGCTTAATGCCATAATGGACACTTCTCTTTCTCTTTTCGATTGCCTCCCTATTGATCCGAAACCACTAAACTCGCATGCTGCGCGTTGGCTTCGTTGCTCACAGATTGTCCCAACTTCTGACCCCAACGTTGTTTCTCGAAGGAACATTCGTATAAGAATGAAATTCCCCATTTGACAATCTTAGGGTCCTGTAATCTTGTTTTGTAAAATATTTAGTGTAGTCAGGTGAATTATTGGTAACCTAATATTTATTCGTCAACGTAATAATATTCTTTGGCTTTAATATTTAATTAAATTAAGTTGAAACGGTAGTTTACGATATTTATCAGTAAATACAATAATATTCTTTGCTTTTAATATTTAATTAAATTAAATCGAAATGATAACTTACGATATTTATCAGTAAATACAATAATATTCTTTGCTTTTAATATTTAATTAAATTAAATTGAAATGGTAACTTATGATATCTGTCAGTAAGTACAATATTATTCTTTGGTTTTAATATTTAATTAAATTAAATGGAAATACTACTGTATTACTGAATATAAAGGTATAATTATTTAGTGTCGGGAAAAAAGCAGGCTTATTTTAATAAAAAGAAGAGATTTTGACGTGCAACATAAAATCTGTCGCGTAGCACAAATCTCATTTAGGTACCGCGAGTGTGTTAGATATGAGAATTAGTCTCACATTCAGGGTGTTAAAAGATGCGCCAACGTCAACATCTCTCATATCGACTCACTTTTCTCGAAAGAATAGCGATCGTCGAATCGCAAGAGAAAATCCTCCCTCTGTCGTACGCGTGGTCCGCAAAAAAGATTACACGCGAAATGAATCGGCGCTTCTGTACGGCTCTCCGAGAAAAATAAATGTCTTACGTGTTATCAGATCTCCCAGTGGAGTTCCGTACGGGCGTTCGTGATGTCGCATGCGAATGGCCATGGCGATTCGGTCCACGTACCGCCGCTAACCGTTAATAAAAGCTTAAAGGACATTATCGTAAGCATTCGTCGGGACATTAAAAAGCGCACGTGCCTCTAACGGTGAGCCCTCGATGCAATTTTAAACAGCTATTTCCGGCCACCTATCGTTCACGGTGACACATGTCCCCGGCGCCGTAACACGGATCCAAGGGATCTACTCGGCTGAATACCAATCGCGAGGGGACCATACGAAAGGGTGAAATTTCGGTTCAGCATCTGGTCTGTCATTTACGCTCATCTTTTAATTTTTTTGAAATATAGAATTACATTTTTAGCGCATTAGATGTTCCATTTGGACAAAACTAAAAAATAGGATCTTTTTGAATCTTTTTAAAAGAATCAATGCATCATAGTCTGACTTCAAAAAGTATATTTGCTAAAATAAATGCATGTGAATTTAGCCGAAAAACAGCTAAAAAATGGTACATTTCTAAACTCATATCAGGTCGAACCATCTCACTTGGAATTGCCTTATATGCGTTCGATACTTAACGACGTATTAAAATATTTATTTCTTTTTTTAACCAATACATATATATTCTAAATTACTTACGCGTTGCTTTAATTTGCTTAAAAAAACAAAAATGTAAAAAACCAACGATGCAATAGCTTCTTTCCAAAAAGTGTTCGAACTATCCCAAACTTACCCTAAATAAAATATTAATGCTCGTTTATCCTAAAATAAAGAGCAATATCTTACGATATGATCCGATATAAAAAAAAGTTTCTAACATACCCAATATTCTCCTATCTATCTCCAACCACAAAACAGTACCATTTCGCATACGAAACAACCCCGAAAAAGTTTCAATTCCATACCATCCTCTTGAATTCAGGTCACGGTGTAATTAATCACAGTACCGACACCCGAATCCAGCCACGACACGCAGGGGCATCCAGGGCCGCTTTGAAGCATCGTAACCGGTCGCGCTCGCGACGTGCCATCATTCCAGTCCTGGAATAGCGGTTATTTTTTCACGGGCCAACGCAACGCGAGACAGACCGAAAGACGTACGGCAACGGAGGGTGGGACATTAGCCATAAATTCGTGGGTCCCCAGTGGCGAATAGCGGAGGAGCCGGCGTGCCAATTGTATAAATTGGCTATGACAAACTTATCGTCCCGCAGGCATGCGTGCGTACACACGCGTCGCACCCGCCACGGCAAGTCGGACGATCTTCTGCTCTCGTGCTCGTCCACGGGGTCAATACTTCCCCGTTGGACGGAATTCGGTGCAGGTGCGTCACGACGCCGGCTCCCCTGTGCTCGTTTGAGACATCGTTCCCCGGAGGTCCGCCGGCGAACGTGACGTTCCACCTTCGGCAACGCACGTACGCGCCGCTTTTGTCCCGCGATTCGTCGCGTACGACTTCTACGTCTCGCGTAAATCGTTCTGCTTCGGGTCTAGAGGCTGTATCGCGATGTCGATTTAAGGTTGGTGTTGGAGAAGAGAGAAATTTGTGGAGGAGAAGTTGGTTGATTGATTTTAAGAAGAAATGGGTATCTTAACCTTTTGCAATTTGTTTGGTTCGCTGCGGGGGTATTTATGATCAGAGTATGGATTTTTATGCGTTTATGGAAAATTTGAAGTACAGTTAACGAACAAAAATATATAAATAAACCTAAAACGTAATATAGATTATAATATTTAGTGATTTAAACGATTGCTTATCTGGTCTCTGTTTTTTAACGATTGTAGCGGATGAGTTCGATTAAGGTTCGGCTGTTGAAATTGGTTAACCGAGATGAAAAATAAATTTCTGGCTTCTAGGATCTGGCTGGTGACCTTTTCCAGAGCCAGGGAAGCTTACCCTGTGCGTGGGTGGCCACACGCTATTTTTTAGGCAGTCGTGAAGGATTTAAAAAAGGCAGAACATCCGTGTCTTTTGAACAGTTAACATTGATATTTTCATTTTGAGCGCATCGTGTTTGATGTAGAGTATACCACAGTTTGGTATCTGAGAGTAAAATTCACAGGTCTAGTAATTTGTCTGGCATTTTATTTGTAGTCAGATTATAATTCACGTTTGTTGCGAGCAGAAAAGGAATCGTTATACTTTAATTTCGTAAATGTTGATCTTGAAATTATTTGGTCCGTTCATACGATTCAATATTATTTTATTTAGATAAATTAATTATTGACGCGAAAACAGTAAGAAGGAAAAGAAACGGTCGACCGATTTGATGAATCGGAGAGTCTGGTCAATAATTAATCAACTCGAATAAATCCATTTGTTTAAATAAAATAACATTGGATCCTACAAACAGACCAAGCAATTAATAACAAAATCAACAACACAGTTAATAATAAAATCAACCGTATTTTATTTAAAGTTATTAGTTCCATAATTCAAGTGTTACTTATAACCAATTCAAATTTTATACGAATGTTGGTCGAATACCGTTTAACATTTATTTTACCCAAGCGAAAACAACTTTTATTTAAATTCCAAGAATCGTAAGCTTGAAACGTTTTATAAAAAATTTCTACACCTTTTCAATTTCAAAACGTTTCGATTAATTTAAAAAAAAAACTTTTAATTTAAAAAACTAATACTTTTTAAGACTTAAAAAAAAAATAATAATAATTACTACAATTAGGTACATTTAACCAAAAAAATTTGAGATACCTCCAATAGAAAGCTGAATACACATTATTCCTCCTTTCCACCCCAATTACGTGTTCAAAAAGACAGAATCTCATTATTCGGTAAAATTTTAGTCACAGAATCATTTACAATCGTGACAAACCTGTTAATTCACTCCAGAACAATTAACCTACCTACCCACCTAGTTGTCACCGATACGTAGATCGGAATCACGACGATTAATCCCAAGTCTGTCGTCGACAATCGTTTAAGTCGGCGAACGATTTACACCGGTGCTCCGCTCGGAGCGTGTCGGGGGAACAAGGGTGAGTTTACATTCAGGGGGTAGCGCGTGGGGGTGAAACCGCTCGTTTATCAGTAACCGACTCTAGTGAAAGCGACACCGTACCCGTACGCCGCACGAATAACAATCCCCATGCTACCCTAGCGATCCAGATGCGAAAAGTATTGGCCGTACCACCCTATCTGAGCCATCCCTGTTCCTTGGACATTATTTACGCGGCCGGTTGGCGATTTTTTTTATTTTCAATTCACTTAGAAGCCAACGAGGAATTTCCTGGGTTTTAAAGGGGTCTGCAAGGCTCGAATTCACCCCCAGGAACCGCGAACTCGAGACGTCGCTTCTGATTTCGGACGATCTCCGAGCGTGCTGCGATAATTGTTCGAAGCAAAGAGTTTTTCTAGGTATTTTTTTTTCTTTTTTTTTTTTGTTTCGTAGTGAAGTAGGATTGGATGTTGTAAAGAAGAAGTGGGAAGGGATTTTTGTTTAGTGGTGGTAGATTCGAGGGCACCGGATTATTTAAAAGGAATGAAATTGGTTGGTAATAGTGGTGATTGTATTTTGTTCAAGAAATTTGGTCGTTTTATAATTTTTCTTTTATATTATGTATTTTTTATTCAATTTTTGTAACGTTTTTATTCTATTTTTGTAAGTTAGCTTAAACCAGTTCGTAATATGAAAGTTATTTAAATATAAATTACAAGGATTTATATAACGTTTGAATCCAACCTTAATTAGACTAGCTCCATTTATTTCGACGCGTTCTTTTGCTTCCTTTTAAGAAAATAGTTATTTATCGTGCATCTTTTTAAATTTATAATTGTTGCTAAATTAATTTACAAACACACTTAATCCTACACTCCTTTCAAAGATTTCAAATTTTTTCCATCGCAACTACCTTATTCGATAAACTTATCCATCCCTTTTAGAAAATTGATCTAAGATAACCCATGACAATTCCAGTAACCGTTCCATTCCATCGAAAGGAGGAAATTGATTCGAAGCAGGCGTTTCGTATCTCATCCACGATGGCTGCGTCAAATTCGAGGCGAGTCGACCAGCTTCTTGTCGACCCATTTTGCAAGTGTCGTCGTGGCGGCGGGCTAATTTGTCAGTTGTCGAGTTAGCGTCCTCCGGGGGATTCCCCTTTTCCGTGGGCCTACCCCATCGGGACGGTAATCAACCGGTGAATATCTAAACTGCAGCTTCGAAACTCGTCCCCCATCCCTCCGGCCTCCGATCCACCCCCTTCGTTCTCTCATTTATAAAGAACAGGCTATTCCGGGACGGGAGGTGCGATTGATCCACCCCTGAACCCGTGTTCCGCGTCCTCCTCGCTGCCTCTATTCCCACCTCGGCCCTCGCAGCCGCTCCATTATTCCGTTCTTTCGACGGAAACTGGGACGGGGCTTCGACGAACTGTGACTGACTCGAGCTACCGGGGTTGTTTAAAGATTGAATGTAAATAGAGGTGTATTTGTGATTGGGTGTGCGATGGTTCGATGAATTGTGGGAGTAATTTCGCAGAGTAATTTAACGCATTAAAATGGGTAACAGGATTCTGCTAAATGGTTGCTTTTGTTTATTGTGATAAGGTGTTTTGTTTCATAAACAGAATGTTTGTGTGGTTTAAATAACTGGTGAATTAAAATCAATGAACTGAGTAGGGATTAAAGTTAAAGAAAAATTCAAGGTAAACTAATTTGTATTATTGCTTAATATTAATGTAGAGAAAAATACTGCAATGTAAAAAGTATGTACAATTTTGTTCGTGGTTTGGAAAATTTACTTTCAGTAATGTCTACTTCGAGGCAGTCGAATACATTAGATGGTTAATTAATCGCAGACGAATAGTCGCCAGAATTCACTCGATCCACTTGTCCTACCACATACGTCCCGATCTACTTCCCTCGCTAGCTCCGTACCTTCTATATAAAATAGAACTCTGTGTAACTTGAATTTCTATAACTCAACTAAAAATTTTCGCATAACATATCCTTTGCATTATACATGGATCTATTTCAGAAAAGGATTTCCAACACAATGTCATCGATTCCTACCAAAACTAACGATTCACCATATCTTATCACCATTGTATTAATCTTCTCAAACACTTCAAAATTCAAGTACTCATTTTCTATAAACTGATCTATTTCGGAAAACTATTTTCAGCACAATGTCATCGATTCCTACCAAAACTAACAATTCGCTATATTTACCATCATTAAATTAATCTTCTCAAACACCCTAAAATTCAAGTACCCATTTTCTATAAATTTCCCTTTACAGAAACCGTTTCCAAAGCAAGCGAGAATAGTATTTCAAAACAAACTCTTCCAAAAATAAGGAAAATCTCGTCTTAAGAAACACGCGAGACTTAAACACCGGAAAAGTGGCAGATAATGTTAAACAAGGTTGCAGGTGGATTCCCTCCGTGGTTGTCACAAGCTTCTCTCTCTTTCGTTTGACGTCCGCGTAGCGGATTTCGGGGCTTTGTAGTCATCCATTTTCAGGCTCACCCCCGTGCATTATTTAAATAAACAAGAGAACGAGGCGGGGAAGATTGGCTGGCGTCTCTCTTCTTCTGTCGAGCGACTTCAGTGACGAACAATTATCCCCTCCACGGGTGTGGGGAACAAGAACGAGGCGAAGTGACAGGCTGAGGGGGTGCCGACGCTGTGCCCCATGCCTTCTAATGAATTTTAAATTGCCCCGTATTCATAATGCAGCCCCGTTGACAGTCGGGATGAACCGGAGATGACAAAGTAAAACGGCCGACTTAATATTTCCGGGCGCGAACGAAGAACAGCCGAGACGTTGCTGATGGAACTCGCGAAAATTACGAGGGTTCCGGTGTTGCGCGCGATGGTGGTGATGCGACATTTTGTCGATACGTAGGAATTCTTTGGCTTGGAAAATTAGAGTATTTTTGAATACCATGAATATAGGTGAAGTTTAAAAAATTATGTATGAAATTAAAATGATTGAAAAAATTCAGTTCGGTGGATTTAAAGAAACTAGATTTCATAGTATTTAGAATAATAAATGAATAATAAATTAACGATAAATGAATAATAAATGAATAATAAATTAATGATAAATGAATAATAAATGATAATAAAAGAATATTAAATGTATAAATCGAACTTGGAAAGTCGATCTTGGTAGATTTTAAGAAGTTCAGAAATTCCAGAGAAATTCGAATGCTAAGAGTTCCAATGAAGTTTAAAAAAGTAATTTTTATAGAATTTAAAAAATTAAGCGCTACGATATTATTTAGAAGATTAATTTCAATAAACTACAAGAAATTGAGAATTGTAACAGAAAGTTTTAAAAAGTTTGAAACTAGGTTAAAAAATGTTTATCAATACAGAAATAGTTGCGCTGAATTTTGTCAAGAATGCTTCACAGCTTCTTGTGTATTTTTTTTTTTTTTTTTTTTTTAGTATTGCTTTAAATTGTTCATTCAATGAATTTTTAAATAAAATAATTATCAAAACTTTTCAATTCGCGTCGACCGAGTCTGGTACCTGTTATGCTGCAAAAAAATTCTTCAGTTTTAAGACAGTTTACGCGGACAGTTTACAATTCTTCCATCGAGGCGACTGCGGGGTGGCGATCATTTTTCAAACGGAAACATAAATTTCTTGGAGCGTGTTTGGGTGGAGGTTGAAAAAGTTGTGAATGGTTTATTGTTCCTCGCACAGGGTGAGTCACTTCAGACGTGCCACTCGAAGAACTCGTTTACGTTCGATCGTTGCAAACAATTATATGAAGCTTGGTATCGTAGAGCGCGTTATGTGTATTTACATAAATTTTTATGCACTGCTCAAAGTAATTGGAAAATCTCTCAAATTTCACTGCTCTTCTCAGCGTCTGTATTAATTCTTTTTTTTTTCTTTCTTTCTTTATCGATACTTAATTTTAGTACGAGAAATGATCACTTTTTTGATCAGTATTGTAAGACAAAAAAATTGCACTAAAATATAAAATTATATCACAGGAAACTGCTTGAAAGTATTAATAAGCGAATTATTATTATTATAAAACTTTGTCAAAATTTATTTTTCAATCAAGATATGTACATCTCAATAATTAATTTTTCACAAACTTTTTTTTAAATCATTCTTATTCACATTATGCGCTATTTAATCGATATAATAATTTGGTTAATTGTTTTATTTAAATGTTATTCTAGAAGAAGGCAAGAATTTTTAGACGACGATTTGTACAGAGCTATAATTATCATATCGATTAAATAGCATATGGCACGAATAAAAATAATTTAAACAAAAAGTTTGTGAAAAATTACTGGGATGTACATAGTCGACATGATAATTAAAGCTCTGTGCAAATCGTCGTCCAAAAATTGTTGCTTTCTTCTAGAATAACACTTAAATAAAACAATTAACCAATACAATGATGAAAATTGAACAAGAACGTACAACTCATCCCAGTATATAAAAAGAAGAAAAAATTTCTTCTACCACACTACAAACCCCAAAATTACTCCAATCCTTTCCAAGAATAACAACTCAACCCCGAATCTTCGGCATGAAACAACGAAACAAAATTCCCCCGAAACATTTAAACGATCGTGCAATATCGCCGGTTTCGTTCACGCTGAAACGTGTCCTGGAATCGCCAAAATGGCGGGTCGTTTTGGCGCGTGTAATTTCGGCGGCCGATTCCGATCGCGAAACGGCCAATTATATCCATGCGTGCACGATTCGTGGCGATTGTAGATTAAAGCGTATCATCGACGACGTTACAATTATTTAATGGTGGACAGTGGCGATCGTAGCGAGCGATTTACATGCGTGTAAATTAACGTCCGCGAGCTGAGCCCTGCCCGTTTAATACATTGTGCAACGCCTGGCCTCTTTAATTCGCAACCGAAACGTCCACCGACCGGATATTAATTTTTTACGACGGATTTGAAATTCACGCCGAGCACCAGGCCTGCCCGGAAGTTCCCGTTTATCTCGCTGAGCGTGCCCCCTTTTCGGGTTACGGAAATTATTGATGTCCGTGGAACTGCGATGCAACGAGGAATAAAAGGTGACGTTTCTACCTGCATTCGAACAAGTGTGGTGGAATTTTTCCGAAGAATTAAAGAAGAGTTAATTTTTAAAGAGGAATTTTATTCTCTAAGCTTTTTAATTTTTAATTTTTTGGTTATTTAAAACATTTTTTAGCGCTTCAATTTGTATGTCATTTACGGTTCGAACGTTCTAAATTTTTATTCAAACTGTATATGAGCGATTCGTGAAATGGATATACAGTTTTTTTTTTTT